>WBMV01016667.1:3219851-3356056 GCA_013396655.1 Campylorhamphus procurvoides | reverse complement strand
GGATGCGGGATGCGGGCTGACCCCGGCCCCGCGGCTCTCCCGGGGCACGCCGCGCCGGCTACGCGGCTGGCCGCTCCCGCTGCATTAGCTGGCAGCGTCTGAACTCCTGACCTTCTGTCAACTTCCCTCAGACGAACGAAACGAAAACAAATACTTTTTTTCTAACCCCCCCCGCTCCCAAGCCCCCCTCTGCGCTTCTCCTTCAGTGCTTGTTCCCGTGCCTTAGACACAAAGGGGGGAGGTGGGCTGAGAGCAGCGGGGACGGGGAGGAAGCAGCGCCGGGTACCCGGCGGCAAAGAGGCTCCGGCACCCCTCGGACGGGCAGGGAGCGGGGAAGAGGAGCGGGGCTGGGGAGGAGGCGAAGGGGTTGCCCTTGGCCACCGTTCCCCAGGCACGGCTGGGTCCCCGGCGACCCGAGGTGCCGTCCTGCCGCCGGCCTCCCTGCCTTGCTTTCCTCTCCTTCCCTCTCTCCCTTGGCCAGCAACCTCTCGTTTAATCCCAGCCTTCAAACGGCTGCTTCGGGAGCCCTTCAACCATGGAGAGATCTTTCCTGAACAGAATCGTTAAACTTGCAGAGTGGTTGCCGAATGCATTAGCCGCTAGTTAATATTAACTCCAGAAGAGGGGGGGGAAAGCGCAAACAGAGGTAGGTAAGTCAGGTTCTCAACTTTGCAGGTGACACCAGCAGTTTGCTAAGGGCTCTCCCCTTCCTCCCCTCCCTCCCCCCCATCCCAGCCATTGGCTGGATTCGTGAGAGAGATAAGGAGGCCAGGTCAGTATGATAAAGCTGGAATTTGTATGAAATAAAATAGCAATCTCGTGTAATGCAGGCACACAACCGGTGCGTGATGTGAGGAATTTAGAGATCAACTTGGCATTTAGGAAGCCCACCAGGTTGTTTACACTGACAGGTACCTGTTAAGTGTTTCCTTCAAGCAATTCATTTGTGAAGAGATTAGGAGCTGGCAGGAGAGGGCTTGTTGAACAACTTTGCCTCCACACAAAGCGTTAGTGGAGGCAGCCCTGCTGAGCTTCACGGTGGCTGAACAGAATTGGGCTTGATTTGTGGCACACGACCCAATGAATTAATAAATAGTCTGGGCTTCACGGCTTTTGACTCTGACAATCCAGCTCAAGCAGTATAAAAGTCCTTTAGGAGGCTGTTTCTACTTCTTTATTTCGCCTGAAGCCGGGAACTGGTGCTGGCAGGGCCGGAGAGGCAAAGAGTCCCTCGGCGCTGCCCTCATCCCTTCCCGCATCCCTGCCCGCATCCTTGCCCGCGCCCGCTGCCTCCCGTGCGGAGCAAGACATCGCCGTGTCCGCAGTGCTGTCGCCTTATCAGTAGCTGGGACGTTTGATCCTTCACCCACTTCCCCTGTAAATCAGTGGAGGATCGTATCCATCCTCTCAGGTGTGAGTGGGAGGAAGAGAAAAAAAATATAAATCAAACTCAGCTTCCTTGTTCTGCTGCGTTTGGCTGGGAGCGGTGTTGAAACCCAAACACCCGTCTGTCTACGTAAAACGGTAGGCCAGAGAGTCCAAAGTGAGCTCATGATTGCAGTTTATATCTCTTAGATACCTGTGTTTTGCCGGAATCACTTTTTTGGCTGTTGGTGGACACACGGGAACTTTCTTGCTGAGTAACCTTGTCACGTCCCTAAAAGTAGTGTCCCCGGGGTAATGGAGGGGCTTTGCCTTTCTGTGAGCTGTGAAGGGGGGCTTTGTGGTCTGTTATTAGGCGTGCTGTGGGAACACTGGGGAGAATGGTCCTGCAGAAGGCCAAGCATCCCAGTCAGGCCAGCAAAAGCATGGGAAGAGCAACTTACTGCATCCCGCCGTGGTTTTCATCCACATCAAGCGAAACATACTGGTCATATTCACGAGTTGTTTTCCTCTCAAAAAGGGGGAAGAAAGCTGGCAACGTGTGTGTTGCTAACTCTGTACCTTTAGTCAAGCGCTTTTCAATGCTTTCGGTGCTGATTTCCTGTGTTTGGACGGCTGAGAGTCCCGTTCCCCTGCCGGTGCTTGTGTCTATTCCCCTCCTTGGCTAAGAGGAATCCTCCCAAAACTTTCAAGGCTTCATTTAGAGCTCAGCCCTCTCCAGCGCTACAGGCCCCCTTCCCCTCCCTCCCCCCATCCTGTCCCCCTCATCACTCGGTGCCTGAGGGCCCTCGGTGCTGCAGGGCCCGGTTCAGCCCGGGTGAGGTTGGTGGCTCCGGAAGGATGATGAAAAACCCTGCAGTGCTTGTCCACGGAGCTGGAAGCGTTTCCCTCCACACAAAGGGGCTCCTAGCTTGCATAGTATCCCTGCTTCGCTTAACTTGCCTCCTTGGCCCTCTCTTGCTTTTCATCTTCCCACTAAGAGCTATATTATTGTATGGATTTGCTCGGCTTTGTAGGCGAGCGCCGATGTATGTTTGAAGCGGAGAGAATGCTCCCAGCCCATGCAGCTTTGAGGACTCTAATGAGTGATGGGCGAAGGGAGAGGAAAAAAAAAGAAAAACCCTCCCTCCAGCACATAAAGGCTGTTAACATGTATTGATACCCTTTTCAACACAGAATTAAGCTGAAAAGACCCGGAGAGACATTCCGGGGGGGAATCCGTGACTCCGAGATATATGGCGAGTGTTTGTTCTCGGCAGAAACTTTGCTCTCGGGAAGGGACAGGGCACTTAGCGGCAGGAATTTGCTTCGTGCAGGTGGCTTTGAACCGTCACACTCACATCCCAGTGTCGGTGGTGCGGCGGGGGGTGGGGGTCCCCTGTCCCCGCAGCAGGTGCCGGGGGAGCGGGTGGCTCCGTCCCTGGGGGTCTTCGTGGTGTTGTATCCTCTCTTCCTCCCGTGTCCCCAGGTTTTCTATTCCTCCTCCTCACCTGCTTCTCCATCCCTTGCTGGCAACGGGGGAGAAGATGCTCAACCCTGGCTGAGCCCATCGTGCGGTGCGTTTTTGGGGAAGGGGAGGGCTGCAGCTTATTCGGCTTGGGAGGCAGGGCAGGATGTGACCCAAGGGGGTGTAGATAGCGAAGTAAGAATCTGTCCCTGGCTGCAGCACCCCCATAATGACCCTTCCCTCTGTGTCCCTATCCCACAGCGCTGCAAGGACAAGCTGAACGCCTTGGCGATCTCGGTGATGAACCAATGGCCCGGGGTAAAACTACGGGTTACCGAGGGCTGGGATGAAGACGGCCATCACTCCGAGGAGTCCTTGCACTACGAGGGCCGCGCCGTGGACATCACCACCTCGGATCGGGACCGCAGCAAGTACGGCATGCTGGCCCGCCTGGCCGTCGAAGCCGGCTTCGACTGGGTCTACTACGAGTCCAAGGCGCACATCCACTGCTCCGTCAAAGCAGGTAAGGCAGGCAGCCTGCCCAGGACAGGTCGGGGTGGGGGGACACCCGTGGGCCACGACTCAGGCCCCCAGAGCTTTCTCTGCCCTGCTCGGTGCTGCCCGGGCTCCCTCCTCCCCTTCCCGCAGCATCCCCATCACCTGCCCCGGGGGCTCCCGCGGGGATGGGGCCGGAGCCCCGAGGGCTCAGCCCGCCTTCCCCTCGCCGGCACAGGGGTAGGAGAAAGGAAAGAGTGAGGGGAAAAAAAACCAAACAAAAAACCCAAAAACCAACAAGGAAAGCCCAGCCAGCTGCAGCACTTTTTCACAGAATTTTTATTTGGGTGATTTGCTTCCCAGCCTTCCCACGAGCGCTGCGCGGCAGTCACACACCCTTCTTCTCCCCCCCGTGGGATCTGATGCTTTCACCATCCAAAGAGCATGTTCAACACACTCGTGGCCGTCTCCAGCCGCCCCGCTGGCTGCACGCCTTACTCGCGAGCACTAATCTCCGAGCGGGAGCTGGCCAGGAAAATAAATAAGTAACGTGGTCCCCAGACTCCTTCAGCGGTAGCGGCTAGGAAATTCCCAGATAGGGATACACATGCACATCATTTTTTTCTCCTCCCCTCCCCTGTGCTTACAACGCCACACGCTGTCTCAACTCGGGAACAGCTCACAAGAAATCCCAGATTCACAGAGTTCCTTTTCTTGACACTTGACACTTTTTTGGGGAGCAAATCGATTGGCAAGTGCCAGGCTCCAACCCTCTCGCCTCCCTTCACCCAGCTGCATGGCACCTGAAGAGCTTTTTGGGAGCATACTCTAGTCCAGCAGCCTGCTGGATGTGCCAGGAAACACTTGGTTGCAAAAGAAAATAATGGGCTTTCTTTAAATATAGCTGTTTGTTTCGAACCCAGCAGCCCCAGGGCAGGGAAACCAGCCTGGCCTTGCCATGCTCCTCTGCAGGAGGATTCATTCCCCCCACGCCAGCCCAAAGCTCCCCAGAGGCTGAACTGAGGTAGCACCTCTTCTGGTCCATGTGGGCTTTGTTCTGAAAGCCTGCTACTGCTTTTGTTCAGCTCTGGGGTCCTTTCTAGCCAGAAGGAGGCCCTACAAAACTGTCAGCTGTGTGGAGATATGAAACATCCCTTTCAATAGCCAAGATAGGCTTTATAGAGCAAGGTGTCCAATTGTGGTGTGTGGTGACCTTAGCCCAAGAACACCCCCTAATCCACCCCCATGGGCAATTCATAGGAGAGGAGTAACCCCAAGCTGCTCATTGAGATTCGGCACACACGGACTTGGGGGCAATATTTAGAGGGTGTCAGCCAGGGTCGTGTGACTGTACGAGGCAGGCTGAAGGGAGCAGGTTTGAATTCCACCCTCTCAGCCTGATCTTAAACTGTCCAAACCTAATTTCATGACAGAGCATCTCATGAGAAGATTAAACCCCATAATGCCAGGCAGGAAGATTCTTTATCTAGATCTCTGTTTGCAAAAAGTATGATCCCAGAGACTGGAATGCAAAGAAGAGTTCCCCCAAGGCCTGAATTATTGTCACCAGAACAGAGGAGGGAGANATCTCGGTGATGAACCAATGGCCCGGGGTAAAACTACGGGTTACCGAGGGCTGGGATGAAGACGGCCATCACTCCGAGGAGTCCTTGCACTACGAGGGCCGCGCCGTGGACATCACCACCTCGGATCGGGACCGCAGCAAGTACGGCATGCTGGCCCGCCTGGCCGTCGAAGCCGGCTTCGACTGGGTCTACTACGAGTCCAAGGCGCACATCCACTGCTCCGTCAAAGCAGGTAAGGCAGGCAGCCTGCCCAGGACAGGTCGGGGTGGGGGGACACCCGTGGGCCACGACTCAGGCCCCCAGAGCTTTCTCTGCCCTGCTCGGTGCTGCCCGGGCTCCCTCCTCCCCTTCCCGCAGCATCCCCATCACCTGCCCCGGGGGCTCCCGCGGGGATGGGGCCGGAGCCCCGAGGGCTCAGCCCGCCTTCCCCTCGCCGGCACAGGGGTAGGAGAAAGGAAAGAGTGAGGGGAAAAAAAACCAAACAAAAAACCCAAAAACCAACAAGGAAAGCCCAGCCAGCTGCAGCACTTTTTCACAGAATTTTTATTTGGGTGATTTGCTTCCCAGCCTTCCCACGAGCGCTGCGCGGCAGTCACACACCCTTCTTCTCCCCCCCGTGGGATCTGATGCTTTCACCATCCAAAGAGCATGTTCAACACACTCGTGGCCGTCTCCAGCCGCCCCGCTGGCTGCACGCCTTACTCGCGAGCACTAATCTCCGAGCGGGAGCTGGCCAGGAAAATAAATAAGTAACGTGGTCCCCAGACTCCTTCAGCGGTAGCGGCTAGGAAATTCCCAGATAGGGATACACATGCACATCATTTTTTTCTCCTCCCCTCCCCTGTGCTTACAACGCCACACGCTGTCTCAACTCGGGAACAGCTCACAAGAAATCCCAGATTCACAGAGTTCCTTTTCTTGACACTTGACACTTTTTTGGGGAGCAAATCGATTGGCAAGTGCCAGGCTCCAACCCTCTCGCCTCCCTTCACCCAGCTGCATGGCACCTGAAGAGCTTTTTGGGAGCATACTCTAGTCCAGCAGCCTGCTGGATGTGCCAGGAAACACTTGGTTGCAAAAGAAAATAATGGGCTTTCTTTAAATATAGCTGTTTGTTTCGAACCCAGCAGCCCCAGGGCAGGGAAACCAGCCTGGCCTTGCCATGCTCCTCTGCAGGAGGATTCATTCCCCCCACGCCAGCCCAAAGCTCCCCAGAGGCTGAACTGAGGTAGCACCTCTTCTGGTCCATGTGGGCTTTGTTCTGAAAGCCTGCTACTGCTTTTGTTCAGCTCTGGGGTCCTTTCTAGCCAGAAGGAGGCCCTACAAAACTGTCAGCTGTGTGGAGATATGAAACATCCCTTTCAATAGCCAAGATAGGCTTTATAGAGCAAGGTGTCCAATTGTGGTGTGTGGTGACCTTAGCCCAAGAACACCCCCTAATCCACCCCCATGGGCAATTCATAGGAGAGGAGTAACCCCAAGCTGCTCATTGAGATTCGGCACACACGGACTTGGGGGCAATATTTAGAGGGTGTCAGCCAGGGTCGTGTGACTGTACGAGGCAGGCTGAAGGGAGCAGGTTTGAATTCCACCCTCTCAGCCTGATCTTAAACTGTCCAAACCTAATTTCATGACAGAGCATCTCATGAGAAGATTAAACCCCATAATGCCAGGCAGGAAGATTCTTTATCTAGATCTCTGTTTGCAAAAAGTATGATCCCAGAGACTGGAATGCAAAGAAGAGTTCCCCCAAGGCCTGAATTATTGTCACCAGAACAGAGGAGGGAGAGGCAGGGGTGGTAAAAGGGACATTGATAATGCGCTACAGCAAGTATTTAGAGCAAGCTTCTACATTTAAAATTCAAATAGAGATCTTGAGTGCCTTGGAAAAGTGGCTCTGCTGTGCAAATAGTGCTTGGAAGGTCCTGGGTTTTTTGGAGAGTATGTGTGTGAATTGGCACATAGGGTTTCTGCACCTGAACAAATAGGGAGGGGAAGAAAAGGGGGGAAAGAAGCTGGGAAAAAAATGGAAGTGTCCTCTCTTCCAAGAGTGTCTGCATTTATTACATGAATCAGAATGACAATGCTGATCCTTTATTGGATTTTAATTAGAGAACCCAAACAAGCACTGCTCAAAGAAGCAGATTTTCACACCTCTGCCAATTCACTGGCATGTTTGTAGAGCTGCTACACTACTAGATCTATTCATCAAGTTCCTGAATATGCAAACAAAGCTCTAGCCAGACCTTTACTGCCAGCTTGTAGGAAGGTGTAGTTTGCTAGCAGAGGCCTCCACATAAAGCACATAGCTTGTTTGTTGCCATGTCCTCCCTGAAGAGGGAGGCCTTGGAGATCTCACTGCTTCATTTCTGAAGAAGTGATAAAGTCATTAGCAAATCAATAACGGTCTAATTTTCACCCTTCCTGTCCTTCCTGAGAAAGTCATTAGGAGACACTCCAAGGATTTATTTAGATCATAAGAGTTTCAGTAACAGCCACAGAGGCAAAATATAAAATCTGTCCACCTTTAGGAGATAAATCACCAGGTCTCTTAACTGGTATAGGGAGTAACTGGAAGAAACCAGGGAAAGGCATGGGAGGGGTGGGGAATGTCAACAGCTGTAGCAAAGACACTTGCTACCATGGCAAACCACGGACTACTATCCAATATTTAGAAAACCAGAGCTTTTAGGAACACAGCAAAGTCCCTCTTTTAAGACAGAGACAGCCTGGAACATCGCAGTTTCACTCACCCACAGGTGGCTGAGCTTCCAGAAAGGGATTTGCAAGACATCCTTAGAGTCTCATCACTACTTCTGCTTTCTTTAAATCTGAGATTGTTCCTCTTAGTAGCACTGGAAAGCAGCTAAAATTGATGACAGCACATAGTATCTAACCTCTGCGTAACTCTCAAGAGCTGGAGGAGGTGAAGGAGGCATGTGCTTGAGCCTGGCACAAGGTGTGGGGCTGCTTGGGGAATCCATGCCCTGGGACAGGGAACATCATCCTTCTAATGGGGTGGAAAACACTTTTTTTTTTGAAGGAGAAGTCTGGTCCAACCAGAGTGCTGGAGGCACCAGGCAGGTGTGTTATGGGAGTGACATGTGCACCAGTAGCCACCATGCCAGGCAGGAGAGCGTTGAGGGCAGGAGACAGCACAGAGGCATGTGCAGCATGATGGGGTGGGACTCAGGAAACTGTTGCTTTCCAGTGGGGCAATGGGCAAATTCATGTGCACCCTGGGGGAAAGCCTCCTCCTGCTCCCTGATTGCTGTGCCTTGAGTACGAGCTGAGTGAGGACCCTGACACTGCAAGCACAGACACTTGCTTAGAGGAGAAACCTTATGCCAGCAAAACCACTTGGCCTTGAAAGTTTGAAATTTATCTAGCATCAGCTGTCAGTGCAGGCTAAACAGTAGCCAAATGGGAAGTTCTTCCAGAAGAAGTCTGTTCAGTTTTCTCCCTGGAAATATTTTGGCCCATTTCCTTAATGAGACAAATCACACTTCTAGCTCCTAACCCAGAGGGAGATGCACTGGCTCAAATCTGGCAGGAAGAAGATTATCACTTAACTCACTGACTGCAAATGGGGCATGTGCATAGATGAGGATGGAGCAATTTTGGAGGGAAGCCTGGCTGCATCCTGCACCTGTGTTTTTTGGGTGTGTTAGGGTGGCTAGGGAAGTGGTGTGTCCCCTCATACCCTCATGCCCCAACCCAGCTTGTGCCTCCTCTAACCCTGCTGTGCCTCTCTCCTTGCACAGAAAACTCGGTGGCGGCCAAATCTGGGGGTTGCTTCCCTGGCTCAGCCACGGTGCACCTGGAGCAAGGTGGTACCAAGCTGGTGAAGGACCTGAGGCCAGGAGACAGGGTGCTGGTGGCTGACACGGAAGGCCGTCTGCTCTACAGCGACTTCCTCACCTTCCTCGACCGGGAGGACGGCTCCCACAAGCTCTTCTATGTCATTGAGACGCGGCAGCCCCGTGCCCGGCTGCTGCTGACGGCCGCCCACCTGCTCTTCGTGGCCCCCCAGCACAACCAGTCTGAAGCAGGGACCCCCAGCAGCCGGGCACTCTTCGCCAGCCGTGTGCGGCCAGGCCAGCGGGTCTTTGTGCTGGGTGAAGGTGGGCAGCATCTCCTGCCCGCCGCCGTGCACAGCGTCTCGCTGCGGGAGGAGGCGTCGGGGGCTTACGCCCCGCTCACCGCCCAGGGCACCATCCTCATCAACCGCGTGCTGGCCTCCTGCTACGCTGTCGTCGAGGAGCACAGCTGGGCACACTGGGCCTTCGCTCCTTTCCGCCTGCTCCAGGGATTGCTGGCCACCCTGTGCCCCTCCGGGGGTGGGTCCCCGATGGGTGACCCCACGGCTCCGGGCATCCACTGGTACTCCCGCCTGCTCTACCGCATCGGCAGCTGGGTGCTGGATAGTGACTCTCTGCACCCGCTGGGCATGGTGGTGTCATCCAGCTGAGAGCATCCTGTGCCGCCCCGGCCACCCGACAGCCTCCGAGGGGGAGACAGAGACACAGAGGGAGACAGAGAGAGAGCAAGAGAGAGAGAGAGGAAAAGGAGAAGAAGAAAAAAAAAAAGAGAAGAGGAAAAAAAAAGAAAAACCCAAAAGAAAAGAAAAAAAAAGAAAAAAATTACATATTTTTAAAAGAGAGCACGGATTAAGACTTTAAATAATAATAATAATAATAAAATAATAATAATTAAGTAGGACAGTCCAAAGTAGACTCTAAGGGAAACAAAGACCCCGGGAAGTTCTGTTCTGTTTAGTTTATAAATATATATATTTTTATTTGTTCTTTTGTTTGTTGGTTGTTTTTTGGCTTGTTTTTTTTTTCCTCCTCTCCTGGATATTTATTTCTTTGGTATTTTGAATAGATGTTTTAAATGATATGAACCGGACCTTCAAGAGCCTTAAATAGTTTCTTTGATAATTTATTATCATGTGAACTTTACTCACAGGGGAAAAAATTATTTTGTGAGGCCAAGCAAAACTGCGCAGAGTCTATTTTTCTACATGTCACGTGTGTTCTGACTTTCAGAAAGCAAAATTCTCTACTTACCCATCTCTCCATTGCATTGCTCCTTCATTTCAGCAAGTCTAAAAAACAAGAAAACAAACAGACACACACAAAAAAGACAAACTTCACGGGGGTCCGTAAATTATATTTTTATACACAGAATTGTAAATTAGATTTTTTTGAGAGATCAATACTTAACTGAATCACATTTCGTTTTTTGAAATAGTGTAAAATATGAGAATATATTATTTTAATTTAAATAGTTTCAAATGTAACATCATTTCCTGTATTGTTTTCCATGTTTTGCTGTGTAAAAACACCATTTGGCCACGTCCATGGAAGTCAAGACTGTTACACAAACTTTTTATTTGCAAAAACCGTAAGAAACTTTGTTATTTTTAACTTCAAAAAAAAGTTTATTAGAAAATAATATTTTTTAAAAAGCGCACATGGCGGCAATTCTGTGACGATGGAGATGGTAGTTTGTACAGAGGGGAGAAAAGGATGTTTTGCATTAATAAAATGAGAAATAACTGCTGTAAATTTACTAAAATGTATTTTTTGAATATTTTGTAATAGTTTTAATAGTTTTATAGAAATAAAATGTGCCATGCACAGTCTGGTTAGTATATAATATCTAAGAGTTCCTGGTGCATCCCATTTTTTTTCCTTTTTGCTTATTGGTTTAGGAAACGTGATGCCTAAAGGAGTGCCCATTATTTTATTTAGATGTGTTGCTTATAACGTTTAAATTCGGTACTTTAATTAACGAATCGAATCCATCACATTTGAGCATAACCTGGAATCTCTTGTACTAACAGTAGAACCTCACTTATTTGCACGAGCAACTGGGAGATGTGGTTTCCCTTTGCCGGAGCCCTGGCTCCCCATCTGCACTCAGGTGATGCTCCCCTCTTCCAGCTCCAGCCCAGGCTCTGTGTCCACTTCCTGGCCTGGTCTGGAGACTGCAGATGGCTCTTAAAATTGATTTCTGAGGATATTAAATCAAGTTTTCCCTTTGAAGCATGTTAATTTGGAGGCAGGCTACTGCCTTCACCTTGTGGCAACACCAGGATTTTAATTGGCTTTAATTTAGGTGCCAGAAGATGGAAATCTGAGGGGCAGACTCTGACTGTGGTGAGTTAGCAGGGATTAATGTGGCAGATGCTGGAAGAAGGAGAAGGCCACCAGATTTCACTGGCCACTTTGAGTAACAGTGGCTTTGAGGCCAAACACCATTTTTGCAAAACAAACAAAAGGATAATGATTTGTTCATTTATTCTGAGAGACATTCCTTAGCTGTAACACAGGAGTCCGTCCCAAGCCACTGATGGGTGAACATACTGGAGATGTGTTTTAGGAGCTGAGTGGTGTGGCCAGCACTGCATCTCCTGCCTGGTCCCAGCCCCAGTCCCCTGCCAAGGGGGTCATTCTTGACAGGTGCTGATCAGTGAGGTTCTGCTGCACCACGTGCTCCTCCATGGAGGGTTTCCAGGAACCCTTTAAAAATTTTGCAAAACATTGTGTGTGCATGTGTGTGTGCATCTGCGACAGGACCGTGCCAGAAGGGAGCTTTCCTTGAATGTCTTCTCACCTTTTCTTTGGTTTCTGTTACTCGCCGGTCTAGGACGTTCATCCATCGGGCAGCCTTTCGCTCCAGAGACACAGCCATGTTCCCTGCTGGGATGGACGGCAGCTCCAGAGCCTCCCGGAATGTCCCTACGTGTGGCCATCAGAGAGTGCAGACCGTGCTCTTCCATGCTGAAGTCCTAGGAGCTTCCAGAGTGCTGTCAGGAGATGGTGGCCGAGCCCCATTCACGAGCACTGCTGTGTCAAGCCCTAACAGATGGATGTGGTCCCTCCTTTCTGCCAGCCTCTAGTCCAGGACCACTCTTAACCTTCACAGCTTGGACATGCCAGGGTGATGAGACTTCAGTGTGACCACCAGCGTGCTGCAGCACCAGGATAGGAACCAAGCCACCCTAATGCCCACCTGATGTGGGGCATCGTGGGGGACTGTGGACTGCCTGGTGGGTGCTGGGGACCTACTGCTCACCCCAGCTCAGACTCTGCCACCTCCATGTCTTTGGGGTCTGCTGGTGCGTTGAGGGGCACAAATGCAGCTGGTTTGGGGCATGTGAGAATGTGATCATGGAGCAAACGAGTCTCTGCTCTAAGAGTTTGGCCTTTGCATGGCAGTGTCTGGGCATCTGAGCACTCTTATCCCTGTCTCTGAGTGGCAGCTGCCATTTTTTAAGGCCTTTACACTCAAAAAAATAACCATGTTGGAATGTGCCTTCTCCAGAGGTCAGGCAGTGGAGGTGTTTAAGGATGTCTGTGATCAAACTTAAAGCCATTGGCTTGGGAGCTTCAGTCTAAATTGTAACTGAGATGTAAATGAACCATCAGACCAGAACCTACACTTGTGTCAGGGTAGGGTGTGTGCCTGGTTGGGACCGTATCAGACACTGCTGTATTTAATCTTCACCAGAAGGCCAAGAGAGCTTTGTGGTGTGAGAGAAGCTAAGATGTTGTCTTATACTAGGCTCAAACTGTTTTGCCAAGCAGAGAAAAGCTGTGCCATGTTCTCCATTGCACATATTCCAAACAGTTTTATGCCTTGCTCTCACCATGTATGTATTCCATCTCTTCCTCTGGCACCTCTAGCCTGGATCATCCTTCCATGGTGTGGGTTAGAAGTGCTTCCTTAGATGGGCCAATCCAAACTATAGCTACAGCTCTCGTATGAAGGATGTACTGTCATAACATTGTGCAAAACGTCTAGGAGATGTCACTGTCCATTTTCAGGGTCCGAGTATGGCAATAGTTTGTATAAAATGTACACATAGTGGTGGCTACAGAATAGTTTATGACTAAATACATATCTATTACTGTTAAAATAATGTATAAGAATGTACTTGAAGCTATTATCCTTGTGCTCTGTTGTCTGAATAATTAAAGAAATTACAGAGACTTCCTGAAATGTCTGATATGTGACAGCATTCCTATTGCACACTCTCAGCTCTGCGTTTTTTACCCTGGTGACATTGAAACAGGGAGTGGGGATTCTATGGGATTTGGCATGGGATTCTTCAAATATGTGAGGAATTGTGCCTGCGCCACTACATGTGATGGTCTTAATCTCTCTTTTCTTCCACCTAGAGCCACAGACAGTCTGTCATTTAATGGCAGACAGTCTGTCATTTATCTGTGAAATACTGCGTGGCTCTGCAAAGCCAACTCATTTGAAAGGGCCTTGTGGGGCACCAGCAGCTGCCTGTCTTCTCCAGCCTCCCCAGCCCAAGCCAAGGTGAGAAGTGATCCTAATGAGCCTAGGACTAGTTTGCATTTACCTGACTGGTCTTTCAAGCAGTGCTCTGGTGCTCAGACACCAGGTAATCCCGCAAAGAGAGGCTTGGATGTGCCAGCAAAAGAGCATCACATCTGCAGTGCAATTAAAATCCAAGCCAAGCACTGGTCTTTCACAGCCAGGTAGCCATGCTGTGCCCTCACATGTGAAAGTTTGCTCAGCTGTATCTTTATATATATATATATATACATATATATGTATACATATATAATATCATTATCCTTTTATTAAGAGCTCAGCATATCCTACCAGGCTATAAATATGTTTACATTGGCCCTCCTGAGCATTTCACACCATGCCGAGGCTGAGCAGGAGATGTAAATCAGCTGGGTTGGGTGATAATTGGGCAGCAGTTTTGCAGCCCCAGTACAGCATCAATTTCAATTAGAGGGGGAAGGAAACCAGAAAGAACATTTTATTTTACTCATTACTGCAAGTCATAGGGGACCACTAGATTTCTTAAGCTTTTGAAATTCTTTCTTCAGCAGTTTCTGCCTTAAAACTAGTGCAAACTTAACTGAAAAAAAAGGTCAATTTTTCATGTACAGAACACTTCTGAGCTTTAAAAGGAACAGTGTTAATGTGATCCTTGGCCTACACTGAAAGAAAAAAAAAATCATCTTTTAAAAATGCATCTTTACAAGCGATTGTCTCAGATTTGATGGGAGCAGGATGAGTCCCCCAGACATTGTTTGTGCCAAGATTGTTAAATATAATTTTTAATACTTTACGTTTGAGGTGCTTAGGCTTATGTATTTAAATAATTTTGGTTTTCAGCGCTGAAAAGAAGCTAGCAGGTCCAGGAAATATAAGTTTAATGATATTGTCCTGGTTCCAGTAAAATCAAAAGTGGCATCCAGCTGATCTGGGTACAGAGGAAATTGTGTTGCTACCTTAAGCCAAGTGCAGGACCCTATATAACTTCCTTTTTAAGTGACAGTAAGTCAGCTCTTTGGACAAATATTGCTGCAAATCAGGAGTGAAACCACAAGGTCAAGAAATCTGTTTGGGGTAAAAATATTTGTTTTGATGTCCTGTGACCTAAATGTGAAATAAACATTAGATTTGCTCAGTTTGGTGTAAACAAATGTCTGTTCCTATTACCGAGGAGGAGAGGTGACAAGGGATGCTCTGTGTGGCGTGACCAAGGAGGGTCCCTTGGCCACCAAATTCACATCTGGCTGCTGCCTAAGGGCAGGAGGGCTTGGACATGGGCAGGGAAGCAGGGATCTTGTGAGAACACTGTGTGCTTCGTGCAGGTCTGCCCAGCTTGCTCAGCCCTGGGAATGGCTCAGGAACCCCTTCCTCACCCTGTTGCTGGGGCAAGGTCTGCCTGGACCAGTTCTCTGGGACACCAGGATATCTCCTTGAAAAGGGGATGTGCTCACAGGGAAAATATAATTGGGAATGCTGTATCATTCCAAGTTTTGTGTCTTTTGAAGGCATTGTCTGCAAGGGAATGGATGATACATATGTATGCAATTAGAGCAGAATCCTTTTGGTATCATGACAGAGAGGCACTATGTCACAGACCTGTTGTAGTGTTTCTCTGCGTGGAGGAAGCTTATTTACAAGCAGGATACAGCTCAGGCTTTGGCTAGTTTGGAGTATTAAAGCATTTCATGTGCTTCTTTTTTGAACAGTTTAGGCTGTAAGCAGGCTCTGGTGGTCCCAGGTGTAATCCCAGCCTATACAGCGCTTGCTTAGAGCAAGCTGCTGGAGGAGATCCTCAGTCAGGTCTCACATGTCTGCAAGGATGGAGGGGCTCAATCCCTCTGAGTAACTGGTATTGTTAAATAAGTTAACAGTTTGCTTCAATAAAACAGCAGTGTATCTCATCTATCAAGAATCATCCTTTATATTCTCTTTGTATTTATTCTGAGAGGAAGGAGACCAAAGAGTTAAAACAAGATTAGTTTTAAGAAATCCCAGGCTCAAAATCTGGGACATTCAGAGTTCTGCTGAGCTTTGCTGCTGCTCCTGCAGCCTGCAATGAGCAGGGAGCTGAAACCTCACTCACCCAGCTCACCTCTGCTCTCTAAGTCAGCCCCGTCCTGTTTTCTATGACAGTAAGCAGTGTTTTTAATTATACAGTGATGAATGCATAATAAATATTAGTCTCAGGATTGCTCATGAACAATTCTCTTGGAATAGTCATCAGTTTGGTGTAAGCTTTGTTGGCTTTGCCAAATGATGCCCTTTCTACTCAGCAAAGTTTTTCTCGAAACAGGAGCGTAATAAAGGTACAGTATCAAACAAGTCTGTTCTGGCACAGTATCTGCATGAATAACCATTTTGTGCTAACACCAGTGGAAGCTACGGGGTTCACAGGCATCAGAAAGTCCAACTGCCATTCAAATATTTGCAAATAATGAATATGTGATCCCACAAATAACAACAAACCAACCTGGTTGCTTTCATTGAGGAAAATGATTATGAATCACTGTGTACTGTGGGCTCAATCCAACAACCACCAGCGTCAAAAGAAGTCTTTCCACAACTTCAAACAGGCAGGGAGATGAGCTGTGTTTGCTCAGCTTTAGCATGGTGTATCCATCGTTCTCATATTGCACCATTAAATAATAGAATTTATCAGGCAAGTAAGAATTTGCTAGAGAAGCCAAGAGTGGGCAAATGTCATCTCCTGACTGCATATGTGCAGCTCCCACTGATGTCACTAGGGTTATGTATGGGCAAAATGAGGTCAGGCTGTGTTGTCCTACTTTACGTGCCCTGTGGTATTACACTCAATTAAGTTTTGTCTCCCAGGACACAGCCTCTTAAGTCACCAGGAACTTTGTCACTACAAAACAGTGCAGGAGAAGGCACAAAATACCAGTCTTTGATCTACAGTGCAATAACGTTTAACCCATGTACTCAGGAACAAACAGCTGCACTTAGGAAAGGGAGGGTTAGACTTAGAGGAAAAATAAGTAAACCCGCTAAATTCCAACATGGTGCATCTTCAGGAGAAGGTAACATCTTTGCAAACTCATTCACATCATTGCAGAGCATGGTAGCCTCAGCAAAAGCTTCTTCCCAAGCCAGAAGGGCATCTTTCCTGCTCTCTGCCAACAGCTCCCCACTGATCCTTGCGGAAAGATAGTGAATATCATGGGCAACACTTCTTAGGCAGCACAGGAGAACCACTCACATCTTCTGTGTGGGAGACCACATGCTTCACTACTTTGAAAATATTAACCACTGGCTATGAAGTGAAACTATAAATAGCTGTAGGAAGGAGAAAACAGTAAAACAAAAAAAATCCCTCATTACAAACAAACAAGTTGCCAGAAGGATACCGGGCTTTGAGCGAACCGGTTTTAGTCCTTGCTCTTTGATGGGGTTTCTTCTGATTTTGAGCAAGCAGCTTGTTGTCTCCCTGCCTTCATCAGCGAAATGAAGAAAAACACCTCCAAGGATAATTTTCCATGGTCTATGGGGTCTACATGAAGAGAAACACAGTGATTCAGGTATCATCTACTGTCTGTGTTTCACTGAGGGATCTCCTCTGTGTGCATGTGGTGAAATCCAAAGATATTTCCAGAACCTTTGCATGTCAGACTATTTGAAAACACTCTTATTTATATATCAGTTAAAAAATGCATTTTATTTTTAAATGTCTCACAAATGCCAGGATTAAGGACATTTATATATATACAATAAGCATGTTTCCTTTGTGATTTTTAAGTCCATTCTAAATATCTTTGGAAAAGAGGCCAGTCAGCTTTTTGCATGGTTAAACTCTGCACTGCACACATAATTTCTGAAAAGGACCCACAAGACTTTAGGCAGTTCAAGGCTAAGAAATTATTTTGTCTTGTGATTGTGTCTCCATGTACCTCCATGGTAGGTACCTGCTGGCTGGCTGGAGGAGTTTGGATGGACAAGGTCTCTATGGACTAATGAGAGAGCTGAGACACCTGAAAATATGTCTGAGTGTAGGTGTCCTGACTATACACCTGAATCCTGCCCAAAATGTCACTTCAACCCTGTTTTCTGGAGAGGCTCCACATGAGGTTCTAGGTTACATTTGGGGCATTCTTGACTCATCCAGTTGTCCTGGTGTGGGATGCACATAGACTTCCCTTAGCTTTGCAGGGTGACCAAGCTCTGGGCCTAGACACATTCACCCCCATCTCTGCATCCATGCTGGGGTAAGCCCAGTGCAGTCCAAAGCCAGAGCTTTCTCTGGAGCTCGTCCTCCACTGTGGGATTAGCTCAGGACTTCAGAGAGGCCACAAACCTCAGTGCCTCTCTTTCCAAGAGCTAGGCACACTTGTTCAGCCTTGCCTGCGTTGGTATAAACACCGTGCACGTACAGTGTAGTTAATTAAAACTATTCCCACTCAATTTTCCCCTGGGGAAAGGAAGGGAGAAGATAGATGCTCATGGGAGAAGTGCTCATCATATTGTTTAATGTGATGTGGAGCGGGACACACAGTGCTGTGGGGATAAAAAGCTGTGGGGGGCTGAGGGAGCACCATGGAGCCCACGGAGAGCTGTCCCTGGAAAGAAATTCCCCTTAATCTGTGTACTGTCAAAGGGAAGAAGTGGTGTGTTTCTAGGATTGAAAACAGGAGACCAAGACTCCTCAAGGAGGGGAGACATGGATTGAGGCTTGCCCTGACAGACACCTGACATAGACTTCTTGCTTGAGACTTCTGGGAATCTTGGAAACCTCCTGCCTTCCAAAGGCCAGGTTTTTGGAAAGTCATGGAAAGGACAGAAGTCACCAGCACCTGGGTGTGGGCATGACACAGCTGGGTCTGTGCACTGCTGCTCAGCCTGGGTGACTCAGTGCTGATGCCAGGAGCTGTCCTGGGCATCAGACACAGAAGAACAGCCTACAGCTCTCCCTCCCACTGCTCCTGGGTTACTCATGGAGACACCAGGGAGTCACTCAGGCCTTTGTGCAGTGATGTGTGGATGTGAAAGGGCTCATTTATGGGAAGTGAGTGCCCTGGTCTGCGCAACCAAGGCTGTGATGTGCAGGGCTGTTTTCCACCTCTGGGAGAGGCTTGGCTCCCTGGCTCCCAAGCACAAGTACAGGCATCCTCTGCACTGAACACAGGGCATGCGACAAGCCCTTCTGAAGCATTTTAATCTCAAATGAGCTCCAGTGCCCTGCTTTGGCCAGTACTGAGCAGCTTGGTGTTGAGTCAGTGGTGCCACCATGGGAGGGATGCAGCTGGTACCCACCAGTGTATGGAGTCATGCAGATACATCAGCTGTCCTGGTGCCTTCCAGCAGGAGTTGAACAAAACCAGGAGCAGAAGAAAAACTGTAGCTTTATGGTATTTCACTGGAGGGCACTGGCAGATATTGCAGCAATTTGCAGCAAAACTGATGTATGTACAGCAAGAAAGACTAAAGCATGGCCAAGATCCCAGACATGCAAGGGGGTTTTGCTTTTCCCAAAAGAGGACTAAACCAACTGCAGTCAGCAATGGGCAGGATGCTGCAACTCATGAGGGCAGGAGGAATGTCTGTGTGCAGCCCCCGTCCCATCAGGGCCTGAACACCAAGGCATCTGGACAGCACTGATGCCATCCCCAAGGGAGCTGTGGCATGGGTTCCTCATCTGGGGCTCAGGCGCTGTGACCTCATGACAAGAGGAGCTGGCAGGATCGAGCCCAAGCGAGCCCAGATATCCAAAATGACAGAAAAGTCAGATGTCATGTTACAGGTTCCCAAGGAGGCAAATTGCCACTTTATAAATGTAAAAAAAGTTCAAGTTTGGAGTCCCCTCAGAGCTGCTCGTTGCATGGGAAAAGTGTTTTGCCTGATCACAAGGTGTTCTCTTTTAGTTTTTGGGTTTTTTCTTTTAGTGAGGAAATGTCTGTACTTTGGTTATCAACCAAAGCTGGGAATAAAACACACCTAAATGTTATTTCTCCTTTGGGTATAAGTGAATAAGCAGCAAAATTAGAACATCTTTCAGATTTATACACTGGAGCTATTCTGTTCCTGTTCACAGGGACACTGACAGGACAGAACTATTTATTGAGAGTTAAATAATGACATCTGTTATCAGGAATATCAAATCCAGTAGAAGATGTTTTGAATTAAAAAAGAAACTCCAGGCCAAATTTCCTCTTGATGGATATAGACACAGCTTTATAAATTTCTTCAAAGTTTCACTCTTTACATCAGGATAAAATTCAGCCCAAAAAGCTTCTACATACAAGTCCTATTTACATGTGCGAGAAGAGTTTGCTCTAAAAAAAGGAAAAGGCAGAAACAAAACCCCAGATCTTTTAGGACTTGTTGTGTTAGGTGGAATCAAAGTGACCTCTAGTGATTCCCTGTTAACTGTGCAGCTCGGCAGCCGCCCATACAGAACTTGAGCGGTGCCATGGTATAAATGCAATCGATACCTGATTAAAGCAAGATTATAACAATCAGTGATTGTTACAATAACAATTCCTACAATTTAAGCATAGAATATTTTCCCAAACCCTACAATTTCTTTCCATGCAAGATGCTCACTGTTAAAAGGAGTATTTTTATTAGCCAGTTAAAGATCAGCAACACAATGAAATTATTAGTAACTTATCATCCATGTGTCTTCTGGCACTGCTGGCGTGCTGTTCTTTCAGAATAGACAGGATAGGAAGTGCACGAGATTTGTGATATAACTCATTTGTTCCTCCTTTTTTGAAAAAGTCACAGACTGATCACAAAATTATTACCAGTTGTGTAGGGAATGTGGAGAGTTGCTGTGGAGCTAAGCCATACCCATCCCCAGGTTCAACCGGACTGGACAACAGGAGAGAGATTTTCACCCCTACATGGTCATCTTTTCCCTTCCAGACTGTTAAGCTTTTTCAAAAAAAGAGCATGGAGAGGGGATGTTACAATTCGTCAGTGGAGGAAGAAATGAAAACTGTGTGTCAGCCAAATCATATTAATTTACCATGAAAATCAATAGCAGAGTGGGTTAGAAATGGGATGTCATCATTCAGAGGCAATGTGGGAGAAGCTCCTTCAGCGGCAAAATGGTTGGGAGCTCTGTCCTAATATTCCCCAGGGGTTTTTCAGGACTGGGGAAGGCAGCAAAACTCATTGATTCCTTTGGCACAGGAGATTGGAATGGGCACAAGGGAGATGCTCAGGAGATGCTGACCTCTGCTGGGACTCGGAATGCAGATATTTAACAAAAACTGTATCTTCCATAGGTCAGTTGTATCAATCCCTGAACCAGAGCTGGCTGAAAAACTGGACCCTATTTCTGCCAGAAAAAAAACCCCACCCAACTGCTTTAGTTTTGTGCATGTTTTAAAGAAGTTAACCTCTGACCTGTGGTTCTTTCCTGCTTCATCTCCACATCCATTAAAGACCACGAGGTTTGGCATCTGCAGGAAGAGGGACAAGAACATTGCTTCCGTCTTGCTCTCCTTCCCTGCTGCCAGCTCTCCACAATGGTCATGCCGAGGGCAAATTGCTGTTTGCATCATTTCCAGGGCTGGTTTAGCATCCCTGTAATTTTCACGGAGACTGTGCTGCAGCCACTGTAATAAAACGTGCTCCCTTGTTGTGGTCAGTGACACTTTCATCACCCACTTGTAATAAAGCTCCTTTTTTTTTTGTTTTCCCGGATTTGTCAGCACCTTCCCAGCAAGTGCTATTTGGACATTCCTAAGATACGTTTCAGAAGGACTTCACGTGGAAATGAGAAGTCTTGCAAGGGGTGTTGTCTAACTTGCTGTCTCGGCCTGACCCTCTGCCCACCCCACTGGCCCTGTGAGGGATTCGGGGGACCTTTCTGCCTCTCTGGGGTTGTTCATGGTGTAAAATTGGGCTGTTTTCCTAATAACCACTGCTGTCCACCCCCAAAGTGCCCAGGTTGGACCTGAGTGCTGGGCTGTTATTGTCAGTCTGTGGTTTCACCTGCTGCTGCTCAGGAGCATCTTATGAATTTGTCCTACTCCATCCTGGGGCATGAAGTAACTTGAATAAGTAAAATGTTGCACATGTTTTTCCAGGGCCTAGAAATCAGCCAGAGAAGACAGATTTGTCATCAAATAATGAATCCAGCTACCAGAAAGACCCAGCCCAGCCTCTACTCTGCCTGGGTAAGCCTTTCTTTAGAGCTGCAACTGGGGAACCAAGCAACAGGTCCCATCCACATTGCTGTGTTAAGTCAAATATGGCTCAACTTGTGTTTGCTTTTAAGGCTTGAAGACTGAAGGAAAACATTTTTATTTGTCGTGAGCAGCAAAGCCAATAAAAACTGATGAGTAAGAAAGAGCAGGGGCTCAACACTGGTGCTAACCAGTGCTAATCTGGTGCTAAATCAGAATTATCTTTTAGACTGAGGAGTCTTTAGAAATATGCACATTTTATTAAGCTCCTTATAATTTCCATTTTCATTTTGGACTAAAGGATACCATTTTAATGAAAGGCAGCAGCGAGAAAAATGCATTTTGTCTTGGAAGAATCACTTTCTGGTAAAGAACCATTTCCTTATTTTTAAAGCCAAGACAGTGATAATCCAGTATACTTGCATATCCTTTGGTTCCCAATCCAGAAAGCTGTAAAAGTTTAATTTATTTTATACATGCATGCTGTGGGTTTATTTTTCCAGCTAAAGAATGAGAATACCGAAGCTAGTTTCACTTTTGTGGTCTAATAGGTCAGTGCAGATTTACCATGTTAAACATGTGCAGTCATAAATACAAAACAAAACAAATTGTTGCTGCTGCTGTGATCCAAACCCCAAATTAAAAACAAATACAAATTAGAAATCGTCTTTAGAAATCTCATCTGTCTAAAGCTGGTGAAATATTGTCTCGATGACAGAACTTCGCAGATAACAACAATGCATAATTGTTGTACATTTTAGAGTATTTTTACTAAATCTTTTTTTGTTTGTTTTGAATAGCACAATACTTAGAGGCATTTTTAAATTTGAATCTGTAAACATGTGTTTGTGTGGGAATTTCAGATTGTGTTGGGTTTTTCAAATTAGCTTCCAGCCTCCATTATTTGCAGCAAAAATGTTCACCTGAAATGCTTAAAAAAAGGGGGGAAAAAAAAGGAAAATAAGTTCAAAATGATCTTGTATTTATGTCATGGTAAGGTTTGCACAGCTGAAATTGGCATCAGGAGATGATTCAAAAGGAGCACAGTGGAACATTTAAGTTCCTGGGTGCTGGAAGCCACACAGAAGTGTGAACCAGCCAGCTGGATACCAGCCCACCCAGCTCAGCCTGTCCACAAGACAGTGTGTCACCATGGCACTCCATGGGCACTCGTTCGAAGAAAGCAAAACATGACAGTGTTGAATATTTTATAAAAAGTTCACTGTCGTCTGAAGAAAAGTTTTCCTAAATAAAGCATGTTTGACAATCCATTCCTTAGAAAATGTCTCATTGAATTCATTGGAAGTGATGGTGGAATACAGAAACAGAGACTGCTCCAACAGCCTGGAGAAATCAGTGCCATGCAATACACTCCTGCAGACTTCTCACAACTCTCTGTGAAGATTTGTTTTTCCTGCCCTGGCACCCACGAGTGGATTCAGAAATGTCAGAGCAAGAAGTGAGAGAGAGGAGTGGCTGGGGGGGATCCCTTCTTTTCCCACTCTCCAGTGTCTCCTGCAGGGGTTTCCAAATGGAATCAGTCTCCAGAATTCTGTCATGCCAGAGGGGAGCAAGTCAAAATATTGTAACAGCACAAGGCTCCGTGGCCCTGGTGGGGCTGCACAAGCTGCCAAGCACATTTTGTGTCCAAAAGGAAAAATAGAAGTGTTTGCCAGCCTAGTGCTCACTGAAATGACAATGCTGCCTGAAAGCATTGTGAAGCCCTTTGAAGGTGTTGAGACTAATGGCTCTTCTCCCTGTATCTTCCTGGGCTGTGCCTGTTTAGCCAATTTTGCGAATGAAGTGTTGAAAATGCATTTCTAGTCCTCTTCAGGCACCCTTATACAAAGCAGAGCCAGACACATAACTGCAGGCAGACCACACTGCTGGAGAGAAGCTGTCAAGCTTCTGAGCAGCACAGAAACCAACCTTTTGAAGGTTTATAAGGAAAATCGCCATAAACCAGCTTAACCTTGCAAAGGAAAAACCAAAAAGTTATTGAAATGTCTAGGTAAAGAGGAAGCTGTGCAAGGACAACTTCATTCACCCTGTAAGGAGGAGGGAGTCTAAGATAACAAGTATAGCTTGAAAAACACCTTGCTGTGGTCTGCAGGAGGATGGGGACACTGAACATGGGTGAAAGAGAAAAATGGTCCATGGGTATATATGTATCCACCACAGAAATTCACCTTGTCCTTTTATGCCTTTAAACAGGATTCCTTGCTGTTCTCCATCCAAGAGTAGACAGGAACCAGCATTTGAGATGTTGCTTCCAGAAAGGATGATGTAAAACAGATCCATCAGATTAGCTGTGCTGGCAGGTGACTGGGCAACCGTGAAGGTAGAGACTAATTTGTGGCAGGGACCTGGAGCAAGTACAAGGCAAATATCTTGAGCCTGGCATTGCACAAGAAAACAGAACAAGTTTTAGATGAAAGAAGGATCAAAGACAGAGAGACAAACAGAAAATGGGATATATAGTACCCTATTGATGGGGCTGGCTAATGTAGAATGGTTCTTTGATAAAGTCAGTGATTTGATTTTATTTTTAGACAGAACAATTGATCTAAGAAGAATTTGCAATGATGTGACATTTGTATATGCTACCTGAGCCCAAGAAGATAGAAACAAGCAAAGATGATGTGCAAGCTGAAGGCTTGGCAATGAGAAGAATGGATTTCCTCAAGCATTGATTGTTTCCCTCATATATTCTAAAGTCAGAAATTTAGAAGTATGTTGTAGTGGGTGACAAAAGAAGAGCTGCCATGTCACCAATGTCACCGCAGTACTGGTCAGGAAGCACAAGACAGTCTTGAACAAATAATAGGAATTATGAGAAAATGATAATCAGAAGTGCTTCTTGTGAGTAAAAACAGTTAATCCTATTAGAAACAGGAGGTAAGAAAGGAGAAATGCATCCTACAGGAATTAGTCACATCCATATGTAACCATCAGGAATGTGGCATGCCCATGCAAAAAGTTAATACGGACTAAGAGGTATCAAGTGAGGAATTTCCACTAGAGTTAGGGGGAAAGATTTGGGAAGCAGCACATGTGCACAGGAAGAAAGGGGTTTCAAATTTGAATTTTTACCTTAGAATTCAAGTGAGTCTGATGACAACAGGACGTAGGAAGAAACCCAGGTGGTTGTTTACCCTGAAAGATGAAGGATTAGAAACAGGTCCTCTGCCGAAAGATTGCTCATCCTTCATGTGCATTAACACTGGTCAGTCACACCATTCATGGAAAAAATAAGCACTTAGCAACATATCATGTCTCTTCAGGAATTTCACTATGTTCCACATGTATCTCTACAGCTAATTACTTGCTGTTTAAAGCAGTATTTAGCTTGCACTTATACATCAGAAAAAGATTTCCAGGGCTGACAAGCCTAACCTATGTGTCAGAGTCAGGAGGCAAGTAGATGCATAGGTCACATTGAAGATACCCATTCTAATTCAAGCTCTAGTAAATCAGGCATGTCAAACTCAGAGGTGAGGGATTTGGCAGAAAAGAGCTCCAGATGCAGCTGCAGGAACAGGTGTGCAGACCCACAGCCCTGAGCAGGATGCCTGGATGGGATGTCCAACTGAGGTGCCTGGGAGCTCTATCTTATGGCTGATGTTATTTTTGGTGGTTGCAGTGAAAGGGCTGATGTGATGTGGATAGGAAGTGAAGCTATGACCTCTGCAGTGTGGGCGCAGGCCAGCTCTGCTCCTGACCAGGAGCATCACTCCCACCAAAGGGTAGTGCCCAACGCAGGGTCCAGTTTTGGTCCACCAAGTATGCTCACTCTGTGCTCCCCAGTCCCAGAGCCCACACTGCCACCCAGCTTTTCCACTGTCTGCTTTGGTTCCAAATTCACTCCTTCTCACACTGAGTTTCCTTCTGTTCATGATCCTGCTCTCCTTTAATATATCCATACTTATTATTGAATTAAAAACTTCCCTTTTCAGCTTCATTCCAGGTAAAGAAAATGACAATTAACCTGATTTGGTTGTGAGTTAATTAATTTAATCTCCAGGTGCCCTTAGAGTTTAAATTAATACCCCCAAAAACATGGCAAGATAGCATTCATCTCTCTTCCTTTAATTATGTGTATAATGAAGCTCATTTAGAGAGCAGCCAGCAGTATGGACGCCACATTGCAGGCATTACACCTCTTTCCCACCATCATCCAAATCCCCTTTTCCAAGTTAGGCTGACAGTCAGGATTTCGGTCAGCACCAACTGCTAACGCTGGCCCCAAAAAAGTCTCACACAGCATAAGGGCCTGGGAATTTTTGGTTCTGACAAAGCCAGAGAAGAAATGGCCTCAGTGGACTGAGCTTGTGGTGTGTTATTGTTTTCCCTGCCATCTACCAGCAGATAAAGCAGTTTCACTGGCAGCAATCACCTCTCATGCCTTCCACCTCTCCCTGCATTAATCTTCCCCTCTACCACATACCAGCCAGGCCCTGGCATCTCTCAAATTGAACAACAAAATTGAGTTAAACCACTGTTTGCTACCTGATCTCCTAAGTCTGGACCAAAGGAGGCTCTCTACAACTCCTTGAAAGGAGGTTGTAGCAAGATGGGAGTTGATCTCTTCTCCCAAAGAACAAGTGAAAGAACAAGGGGAAATGGCTTCAAGTTGCATCAAGGAGGTTTAGATTGGACTTTAGGAAAAAATTTCTTCACAGAGAGGATTGTCAAGCACTGAAACAGACTGCCCAAGGAAGTGGTTGAGTCACCATCCCTGGAGGTATTTAAAAGTTATGTAAATGTGGCACTTGGGGACATGGTTTTGTGGTGGGCTTGGCAGCGCTCAGTCAGCACCTGGACTTGGTGATCTTAGGGGTCTTTTCCAACCTAAACCATTCTATGATTCTGTGATGCTTTGGTTTACTGCCTGGAGGAAGGCTGTGATCTGGACCATGTTTCCTCTGAATCCTCCAGCAAAGTTCTTGCTTCCGTCGGCGAGGATGACACCAGAGCCTGGGGAACCTTCTCATCTGAGCCTAAAACACAGTAAAAGGACTGAGGACATACAAACCTTGTCATGGCCTCCTCAACCACAGCAGTGATGGTTACAGAGAGAGTCGAACACCTGCTGTGGGCAGTGAAGGCAGCACAGGGGGACGAGGTCGAGACTGGATGCCCTGGTGCTCAGGGTGGTTGAGCTCCTCTGCCATCATGGGGTGGCATGAATGGGGTAACTGGGCTCACATTCCCTGGGGAAATACTTTGCTTTTTACTCAGTTTTTTGACAAGTGGAATGTTTTCTTCCAATGCTTCTTTGGATGAGCATCTCAAGCTTGCCACCCCTCATGCACAGCCCACTGCCACCTCCAGCAGCAGGATTGGAGTAACCAGCTTCCCTGGACACTTTGCTTTCCCAGCTTCTGGCCCGTGGCCACCCCATGGCAAGGAGTTCTGTCCTGCAAGGAGCATCCTCCCTGTCAGTCTGGACTGCAACAACCTGCGTTTCCAGAGCTGCTTGCTTCTTTGTCTCTTCATTATTCATCTGTCTAAAGACTGCTGGGGACGCCAGGGGAAAAAAAAAAGAAAAAACCCTGCCCAAAACACTGGTAATTAATTCCTGTAAATGCTTTTCAGTCTGGTTACATCTCTGGCTCAATCTGACATAAGTTTTCTTCACACCCTTTCCAAAATCACATGTTAAAACTGGTTCTCTGTGAATATTTGGGGGCATTTGGTATAAACAATTCTGATGTAAAACTGCCATGAGGGGTTGTTTGAGGCTTTTTTTGTTTGTTTTTGTTTTCCAGGAGATGTTTCTGATCATGGCACAAGGACCATATTCCTATGGGAAACGTAATCTTGTTCTTGCCTGCTGCCAGTCCCCTCTCAGCACACCAGCCCCAGACACTTCTCCTGGCACTTCTGGGCTTATCATGAACAGACAAAACTCCGGCATGACCAACACATCATTCATCATCACTCCTCCCCAGTGGCCCAGTATTGATTCTGACCACTCCACTGCTCTCTGCTGTGCCGTATCCCTCCATCATGAAACCTTACTCTGGAGAAGGAGGAGGAAGGGGAAGGTAAGCACTATAAATGGATCTTTGCAGCATGGAGGGTGCCCTTCCCATGTGGGACATGGCTCTCTCATGCCAATGGCTGTGCCAGAAGAGGCAGCACACTTTGGGAAGAGGGTTTGGGAGGGGATTGGGAGGTGCTGTCCTGGGGGAAGAATTTCTCCTGGTGCCTGTGAGAATTGCACCATGGACTGCTGACCTGGGCATGAGTTGAAGGACATACACCTGACTTACTTATTTGAGCTTATGAGGTTGAGGAAGTAGAAAAACCTTTGTGCCTTCATGCCCAGCATGAGTCCTTGCAAGCAGGGACAAAAAGTCACAGAGCTGGCAATGGTTGTTCACTCCGTCTCTCACCCTGGCACATCCTCCCCTAAGATACACTCACTAACCTAAAGCAACCTAAAAGATTCTGAGGACTTCTGTGAAGTTTGGCTTTCATACATCTTGTCATGGGTAACTTCGTGCTTTCACAGAGGAAGCAACCCTAAATATCTTGTCAATAAACACCACCTTCATGGAGAAGTTCCTATCCATTCTTCTGCCCATTCTGCGCTTTCAAATAAAATCTGGGAGATTTGAACAGAATGTGTCAGCATTTTTCATTTGCTTTGAAGTTTTTGATGTTCTATAAACGCTTGCCTTCAATACCTTGACCCTATGGACAGGAGCCTGTAGGAAGGTGGGTGCTGATGGCACAGGTCCTGCAGATAGGCATTTAAGGACCCTCTGAAGCATGGTGAGAACGGGGTCCATGTTTCCCCTCCAGCTGAATCACCCTCCCATAACCCAAACCTTGGCTGGGGCTGTGTTCTGGAGGCTGCTGTCACCCCAAACCCTTCTTCTGCTTTACAAAGAGATTTTTGGAAGGAACAGAAGCAGTCAGGTACAGAGGAAAAAGCAAACACATTAAGCTGTGAGAGCTGCTGGGCCACACTGGTGACCAGGAGCCCTTGACTGTGAGACATTGATGGTGGATAAGAGAACAGAGGCTCCTCTTGGTTGGGTCTTTACCTTTGATGGGTTGGCTGGTTTTGCCTGTGGGATTTGTGGATCCTTTTGGGGTATTTTTAGGGTTGGGGAGGGGGTATTTATTTATAGTATTTTGATAAAACAAGTATTTCTGTGATCAGTAAACCGCCTGCTTCATTTAACTGCCATGAGGGATGGGGGAAAAGTGAGGATGCAGCAGCTCCCACATATGAGATGCTCAGAGCATGCTGCCTCTGAGGCTCAGCAATGTCTCACACGCTGCCTTGTCACTGGTGCACACCCTCTCTCCTCCCAAGGCCAGACTGAGGGTGAAGAAGCCAAGAAAGCAGCACCTCACAGCAGGAGGTGGCCAAACTGGTGACATGCTGCGTGTGCTCTAACTGGCCTGTTGCAATCCACAGGACCTTGGACATTTCATAGGTAAAATTCTCATCTCAAAATGCAGATCCTCATCAGGAACAACCACTTTAAAGAGGAGAAATGAAACAGAGACTGATGAAGAGGCTCACTGAGCTGCTCCTCCACTGCTGAGGCTCCACTAAGCCCTGTTTACACCATGGTGGCTCACGGCAGCCATCTGGTGACCACAGTCAATATCGTCTAAAGAAACTAGATGAATCATGTAATGATAGTGACAGCATTGCTAAGCTGTGGCCAGAACCTCCTCCCACCCCTCTGAGCTGACCTGAGATGGCACCTGGTTACACTTGGGCACAATCATGGATGGGCTCTTGCATAAAAATAATTAATTAGTTATTAGGTACATCGTTTTCAATGTATCCAAAGTGTTTGTATCCTCATCAAAGCAGTAACATAACTAATAAAGCCATGGAAACATAGTGGCATTCAAGCCATTACCATCATCCTTATTTTTGTGATTCATTTAATGTTTCTTACATATTCAAAATATTTAGGGTTTAATTTGTTGTTGTTCTTTTCTTAATAAAAAAAAAGAAGGGATTTGGCTCCAACATGATCTGCAAAGATGCAGGTTTGCCTGGAGCTCTACAAGTCCTTTCCTTCCCCAATCTAAATCAAGATATTCACCCTCTCCAGCCTGTGAACAAATGCACTCGTCATATTTGTTCTTTGCAATTGATTAGAAAAGAAGAAAAAAGAAAAGGTACTTTTAGATCCTAATGCACATCTTTGCAATAAGAAACATGAGGGCTCTTGCTTTGAAATAAAAAAGGCTAAGAGGCGCTCACCAGTTTTAATCAATAATGCAGTATCTTGGCTCTGGGCTCATCCCTGCATCATCTTGTCTCAAGATTTTGAATCTCCCTGGGACAAGAAGGGTAGGAGGGATGTGCTGAGTCACTGAGGAACATCACCCTGTGCAGGAAAACCTTAGTGCAGGATGCTGGCTAGAGGTTTAAGGATCCAAGATGTATGCAGAGAAACTGTTGGAAAGGATCCTGCCTTCTCCCGGGACAGCCTCTTCATCAGCAGCATTCACAGCGTGAGGACCCATTTCACCTCTCTGAGAGGGGGTAATTATTTCTTGTCAGTTAGACTCAATCACTGAACTCTAAACAGCTGGTGGTAAAGGACCATTAGCCTCATTTACCACAGTGATAGCCTTTTAGCTCTTCCACATTTCACACGGTCTCTGCCATTTCGCCCATAAATTCTCCTTAAAAAAAAAATCATAAAAATTTATGAGGGGAGAGAAAAAAGCATAAAATGGAGGCGGCTAAGAGAAAAGGTACTAAAATTTTCAAATGAAGATGAGGTTATGTACCCCCAGCTGTTTGAAGTGCAGTGATTGAGGGTCTCGCTGATGAGGGATGATTACATTCCTCCTGCTCCTCACCCCTGTTAAAGGCGACATGCATCCTCTGGATATGGCTGATTAACAGTAGCACAGGGAGGAACAACCACATCTTCCCTGAATTTTCCTGGCCTTAGTGAATGAACACAAGCCCTTTCCAATAAGCTAGCACCTCTAAACAGTCTGAAAGGTTTATAGCAGCAGCAGGAACTGCGGGTGTCAACTTTGCAGAGGCCCATTTGTGGCCGTATTTAAGATAGAGAACATATGAGGAAATTATCTCCTCATTGAGTTAATTGGGGTTTGGCTTCCAGGACTGGGTTTGCCACACAAAGACCCAGGCTAGAAATAGAGAAGGACTGACTTACAATGCGGACGTTCTCAAACTGTACCCAGCTATTTATTTCCCTGTGACTCAGATTTTGCAGTCAGTGGCTTGCAGAAGCCCCAGTTTCAGTAGTAAGGTTAATAATGATAACAATAATAACTTTAAACACACAAATGATAGGAAGGGACAAAGAATAGACTGGTATCAGGGCCACTGAATATCTGCAGAGAAATCTTAAATCCATCCTGGAGCAAATTCACAGCAGTGCTTCTCTTTTACTGAAGACCTACCTAAGCAAAAAGCAGTGAGGATTCAGATGATGAGGGTTCATAGTGCTATTTGTAATTTAATTTGCTATCAAGTTCTCCTAAAATGTTAGATTTCAAAATGATATATTTTTTAACAATTAGACCATGCCAGTGAGCTAGATTTTGCTTGCATGCAAAATACTCCATGACAGCCCCTCCTACTGACATAAGTATCACCCAGAGCAGCCGATGCCCATGAGTAGCTGACCCAGGACCACTTCACTCTGTGCAGCACTTAATAGACACTGCATATTTGAGAAAGTGCCCCAACTCCTTGTGATGGATATTGGAAAAACTAGCTTGAAGACCCTGCTCTCTGCAATGAGGGCTATAAGAGCAGCCAGGCATCCCAGCCTCCTGAATACCTTTTGAGCCTTATCAAAACAAATGGAACAGCTGGTTTCCACTTTCCTATTTGAAGCTTTTAGCTATTTCTACAATTCTCAAGTCCTGCAGAGTGGGACCCATATAAACTAAGGCTGTGGAAGACACCTGACTCACTGTATAGATAAATGAAAAGCCTCACAAACCCCTCTCCCTCTGTTCTTACTGGCTTTTGCAAGTAAAAACTGTGTAATGCTCTACAGGAACGCCAGTTCCAGTAGACACAGCCTAATTTGAGATCCAAGTAAACAGGATTGGAAAAGACTGTGGGGCTATTCAGTCCATCTTTGTGCTGTCTTAAAATCCTTCCTATGGAAGTAGAATCCTCTCATGAGTAATGTAATGAAAAGGTTGTTAATCAGGTAACAGTGGAATACAGGACTCCAGCCAGAAGAAATGGAAATGCTTAACTCCTAATGCTTAACATCCCCAATGCCGACCACATCTCCACAGAATGATTTTACTGGTCAGCATCTTTAATTTTTCACCAGTTGAAGGCATACCTTCCCCTGGGATCTTTTCAGAGCAGCATGGATGGGTGAAAATATTTAATGTATATTCAGCAGTTACCAGAATTGACATCTGAAACCAAGGAGCAGTGGCACCGTGTGACCAGTCAATTCTCATTGAACCCAACTAAGGATGTTTTTTGTAGCTTAAGCCCTGGTCTTTGAAAGGCTGAAAGTGCAGAGGAAAAGCAGAGAAAATCTTTGATAGATGAACCATTCAAAAAAACTTCCCAAAATAAATATTCACGGGGTGTTTCTACTTAGGGCAGTAGGGAGGTGGTTGATTGGGTTGCTATTTTGAAGTCCAGCACTAAATCTTCCTATTACACATACAGATGCTAATAACTCAATTCTGGAAGTGCTTGATGCATCCAGTCTAAAAAGGCAGTAATTTTTTTTCTCATAGATCACCACAACTATAGATCAGATAACTGCAATTAATTCACTGCTCTTCCTCTTTCCCAGTGACTCTTTTACAGCAAAAATCCTTATTTATTAATACCAGACTGCATGCTCTTGCACTTTGCAAGATTAAATTTAATCTCACCTCTACTATTCTAATTCTCTAGTTCATCCAATTCTTCTAAGACAGTCCGATCCTCCTCGTTATCTGAGCCCTCCCTCATCTATCTCCCAACACACTTTGGTGAGCACACTCTAACTCTTCCTGCCCAAATCCTTACAAATTAATTAAGGTCAATACAGACCAATTATTGAAGCGCTCCACCAGGCATCTGAGTTTTTGATTTTAGAGGTTTATTTGTACCTCCTTTGGTCACTCCCTTTCCTTCCTTTCAATAACTAGTTTTTAGCCCCATTGATTTCCTCCATCTTTTTGCAGTTGTCAGCCTTCAAGTTCTCAAAGCGCATCCCTACAAGAATCCTGTAATCTTACAAAATCACAATTTCATCAGCAGGACATTTTAACTTCCAAAGACCACAGACTTTTACACCCAATCCTTACCTGCACTCTCAAAAAGGGAGCTTGTTTTTCTCCTGTTCTGTGCAGTGGCCAACCCATTCATTTTATGGTAAGAGTGGACTGGTGGGTCAATGCTCAGTAGTGCATCAACTTCCTAAAACACAAATTCCTGCCCTAAAACAACAGCTCAACAGAGGTAGGGAAAGAAGGTACAAAGAAACATGGAGACAGAACTTGTCAAATTTGGGGTTTGAGCGATTTTGGTAACGTTTACTTTGACTTGGAGCCTTACCTAGAGGAGGAGATGTGAAAGAAGCAATGCTGCAGTGTGCTCCTATTGTTAATTCAAAACAAAATCACAAGTTGAAAACTCAGTTGGAACTTTGTAAACAAAGATAAGTTATTCTTACCTGACTCACTAAATCACTGCATCAGAGGCATTTTTATCTTCATGAGCCTTCTAAGGTCACTGTGTTGCTGGCCACTACACATCCTCTATTGGGGTACAAGCAGAACAAACAACTTGGGGCATCATGAGTCTGCTCCCAGGTAATGATGTTCTCTTGAGATCTATCCCGTTATGATGTGACATGCTAGTAATGCTTCCCTGGCAATGTATATGCTGGATCACGGGTGCCTATTCCAGTGGTACCAGAATGACAGTGTGATTTTTTTACATTTAACTTTGTGAATAGTTAAAAAAAACTCTTCTAAAATACCCTACAAAGTGCAAGACAGCTGATTCTGACCTCTTTTCTTGATATGCAATAAACCAGTGGAATTAGCTTCCATTTATGTTGATATAGTGTGTCTAGAAAACAACTGACAGTGACCAAACTGAGCTTGCCTAGAGCTTCTCTTTACATCATAAATTAAGATAGGCAATATTTGAAAGTAGAGACCTTATGTATGTCAGTATGGCTAAAAAGCATTAGAAAAACTTTTACACTCACAAGCTTTCCTCCTAAATGTATGTTACAAGATCATTCTTGGCCTCCAGACCCTTTGAACTGGGCACACAAGCACAATTTCCTTTTACCATCACTTATCCTCAGCCACTTTTGTTTCCATCCTTTGCACAGCTGTGGAAGAACTGTGTGCTGTGATGCTGATGTAAAAGTAGGGGCCCAGAGATGTTACCATAATAAAACTGGTGAAATAATCTGGTATATGAGCCTTTTCTTAAAAGTTTGAAGTTCAAGCTGCACATCAAGCGACAACATAGGAAATTATAAAGATCAAGTTTTATTGACATACTTGAGGTACAATAAATATATTTACATGTTCACATTTCAAAAATGGAATTACATGTAAAAAAAGCTTGTACATGAGATCATCTTTGTGTTTCCATTTTTACATTCTCTTAAATAGGTACGACAAAGATCTCTTATGCAAGTGGAGGATTTGGTAAAGTTCAGTATTACACTCATGAAATTAGCAGTCAACACCTTGTGCAGATGATGCTGTAGAAAACATGAGGCAGATGCACTCCCAGTGGAGTCAGTATGATACAGTCGGCTGCTGATTTATATCCTGAACTGCTCACAAACAAACTCTGCAATCCAGATTAGAGCAGTACATTTGAAACGATTCTCAAAACACCCAGATATATATACACTGCTTAAGACTTTACAGGTTAGGAAGGATCACATTCAGTAATAGTAATAGGAGGTAGAATCGTGTCGACAGTGTTCATATTTCTACGTGGCAATAAGAAAAAGTGCTATTACTATCACTGAATTCAAGAACAGAACTCCTAGAAAAGTGAAAAGGATAAAAGAGTTGTTAATCCTGTTACCCTGGCTTGTCACAAATGCTAAAGCATGTAAACAAAATGTTTAAATTCTCCAACATGTGTAAAACTGCAAAGCAAAACTGTTAAGTGATGCTTCTCCAGGGCTTTGGGACGGGCAGCATCTCCTAAGGTGTGATACCTGTATAAAAGCAACCTCAACTGCATGCACCAAAGTCTGCAAAGGAAAGCACAGTATGACAGACTTTCAGGGTGGGAGATCTGGGCTTCAGGTACCCTCAAAAGAGCTGAAAGAACAGAAAAGAGAGAAAAAGATTGAATGCAACACAGGAAAAATCCAGAGAGACAGATAGAGAGCGAAAAGAGCAGGAACAGAATGAGGATACAAATATCCCTAAGGGAATGGACTAATGGGGGCAAATGAGATGGAAATGAGGTAAAGGATAGGGTAGAGGCAAAGGGTACCACAGAAAAAAAAGAAAGATGACTTTTTCCAAGGGCTCTTTAATCACTAAAGTTGTATGCAATGGTATAGAATATCAGCTGTGAATAAATGAGTGTCAGCATCTTGTCTTTGCTGTATCTGTAAGTGAAAATGTCTATTTATTAGAAGTTAAACTGTTGAAAGACGTTTCATCATCTGAAAAAGAAAACCTGCAAACAAATGGTTTTGTTATTCTAGAAAAAGGAATAAAACTCTAAGGTTCCAAACTCAGCCTGATGGACACTAAGAAAAAAATACAACACATTAAAAACCATTAGATGCACACAAATAAAATTCTGAACAAATATAACACTAATACAGCATTGTTTGAAATCGTGATCTCCCAAGTGACTACACACATTACAATACAGCTACATTTAACAGATTCTTTTACAAAAATATTTGTAATCTGTAATACTGTTTAAAATTTAGATGGTAAAAATCGCTTAACCCAAGTGCTGTTACATTAAATAAAAGCTGTATAACCTGTTGAAAAAGTGTTTATATAAAGCCCATTCCCAGTTAGTAAGAAAAATCAGTGCATCCAACCAAGAAAGGAGAGAGCAACACAGGCACCTAAAAGACCCTGTGCAATTAACTTTCCCCTCGAGGTTTTCTTTAGTGTAATAAGGACCACACTTTCCACCAAAATATGCAGAGAAGTAGAAAACAGAGGGTTTTCTTTTTTGGGTTTTTTTGTGTTTTGTTTTTTTTTTTTTTTTTTAATTAAAAAACCCAACCCTGCCAAAAGCAGCATTATAAAGACCAAAATGATCCTTCCCAACCATATTATACCAGAAGTTGGCATACGCAAGGATCCAATATGAATCTGGTTTTGTACACAAGACCCTGTGCTCATGTGGATAATAAGTCATCTCCATGATTAAAAACCAGGTTACAAAAAACCTTACAGAAAATCCTTAGGATTTGATACTAATTGAAGATAAAATACTTTCAAGTATTATGCTAATGAATTAGAGGATAAGGCATGATTTAAGGTAACACTGAAACAAAAGCCCTATGTTACCCTAAATGACCTTTATAATATAGCTAACTTTCTGCAATCTGTTCAGGATTTGTTTCCTTTACATTCAATTTCTCATTGAACATGCTGCCAAAAAAATTAAAAATAAAATAAAAGCACAAAAAATGCATTTAAAAAAAAAAAAAGGTTTCTGTCTCTCTGAACAAAAATGCCTTTTTGACACTGAGCAGGTGAAGACAGATTTCTACTTTTGAGTATCACAAAGTACTATGCCAAGGACCAGAACAACACAATACTATGCCAGAGAACAAATCCAGGGTATCTCTCAAGCAGACCAAAACGAAACAACAACAAAAAAAAAAGAAAAAAAAGAAAAGGCCCTCAAAAAAAACAAACCCCCTAAGCCTCCCACCCACCCTCTCGCCCCAGCTACAAGGGCAACACACCCACGCACACATACAGACATGCAGTTACTGTGTTTAGTGACAGGAAGGGCCTAGAGCAACTTCCAGGGAAATTGCATAAGTTCAAGGGAAACAGATAAAGGATACTACATGTTTAAAAAAAAAAAAATTCAACACCAAATAAAAGTTTTTTCTTATCCCAAGTAGCTAATGCTAAGACAAAACCATGAAGACCCCCAAGGTTATTCTGAAATAACCTTTAACTTCCATCTATACCCTTCCAGTGGAAACCTAACATGAAACAATTAAAATGCTTGGCATTTTAATGGCTAGAAGGACTTTTCTACAGAAATTTGGAAATCTGAAGTTTCACTTGAGATTTAAACTAGGGGAATAAATGAGGCATCTGAAGATACCATACAGAGGGGGTGGCTAGTATTTACCCTTCTTTCCCAAAGTCACACTGGAGATACCTGTGGGCTGAGAGCAGTAACCCTATCTTAATTTATTCTCTACAACTACTTAGAGATGAACATTTGCATGGCAGCTCCTGTGGCTATGAAGATGTTACAGACCTGTCCTCCTCCTCCTGCCCAGCACCACCGACCCCGAGTGTTACCAACACTGCACATCCTTCCATCACACAGCACATGTGCTCATCAGTTGCCAACATTGAGATGAATGTGCTACATGACCAACCAGGATTACATGCAAAACCAAAATATCCCAAACTTTTGAGATCAGTATTACATGAGAGACCTAATTTGTACCTGTACAGCACAATGGAACAAACCTGCAAACCCCATACCTTGGTCTGACAGTGCACTGTATTTGTATTTCCCCTCAAAAGTTAAAGGACAGAGTTGTTTTAGTTTTTTTTTAATAAAACAAAAGTAGAACATTCTACTAAAATACCATAGATCATATGGGCAATCCAATCTTTTAGTCAAGGCAAAATATGATTAGTTATAAAGTGAATTCTCCAGTGCTACAAGATGGAAACAAAATAATTGGAAAAAAACACCCAAAAAACCAAACCCCTGGCTTCGTACAACCACCTACCGGAGTTGTCTATTAAAATTATTATAAAATTATGCTAATAAAAACTGTGAACAAATAATACACAGATCAGGATATATGTATTGACTTACTAGCATCTTTATAAAAATTTGAAGATATACACAAAAACACATCAACATTTATGGAACTGTATCCATTAAACTTAGATAAGACAACACAAAAAACTAACAAATAGCTAAGATGTTGTTGACTGTAAGCACTTTGAGTAACAGTTTAATTTTAAAAGGTCAATATTTACATACTACATTAAATGCGGGGGTTTTTCCCCATTTTGCATCGTACTGTGAACTCATGATAAAGAAAGAACAAGATAATGGTTGCAACAGATCTTCCAAGAAAGTTAACTTAAGATGCTCAGATTTAACTATGTGCTGGAAGAGAACACGGCAAGAACACGTCTGTCTAGCTTTACTTCTACTTCCTCTGGGTTTTTTGGGAGGAGACAACAAACAGATCTAAAAGAGCTGTATCATCGAAACTGATCAATGCCAAGAGATCCAGTTTTAAGTTAGGATTTGAGAAGCAAGAGAACATAAACATTTTAACAAATGACTCACCTAACTGCTACTTTTGATACTGAGGTTTTTAGGATATTAGAGAGATGTGGTGACAACAGAGGGTGTGAGTATGTATGTATGTGTATAACAAAACAGATATAGACATACATACATATAGTATGTTTACATATAGTAAGATATCCAGGTACTGCAGTAAGCAGCCAAATTAAACCCCAGCAATCCGCCCGTACCCTGTCTATGCACAAGCAATAATCTACTGCAGCTGCTGTTAAAGAGGATGCATCTAGTCACTAAACAGGCATTGCTTACATCACTCCTACATTTAAATAGATCTGAGGCCATTTCATGTCTTTATTCCAAAGCCACACATTTGTCTCAAAAAAGAAAAGAAAAATTAAACCCCCCACTGAATAAAAATTTTTAAAACTTAAGTTGGCTGAACCTCAACCTCTTTGGGATGGATTCAAAACCCAAAGCAGGAGCGTTTCTACAAACTTCTTTGACTTTTGAATCAAACCCATATTCTTAGGCTCCAAGAAACCCTCTAACCCCAATAATGTTTGCTTCTGACAGGACAGCTGATCAACTGCAGATGTTGCTACTGCTGAACTCAGCTGCTAGCCTGTCTGGTGTTTGCATCTAACCCAGATTTCCAGACACGCACTACTGTCACTCCACTCCAAGATGTCTTCCCATTCTTCTCATTGCAGAGAAGTTGCTCCCTAACAGTGGGATGAGCAACTGTTTAATGACTTGTTTTAAAGATAAGCATTTATTTCTTATTAATAAAAATTGCATAACCTAGAGGGGTCCTAGAGCTGATGGTGTGAGGAGTCAAACAGCCTGGGGCTGATCACCTTGCAGGTTTTCAGGGTTGAGTCCCACTGGGCACTTCCTGCCTGCAGCTCATGCTCTGTCCTGGGCTTGGGCCTACCCTGAAGCACTAAGAGCACTTTCTGTATAGTAATTGTGCTGGCTGTTATTAAGCACTATGTATAAATGGGGAGCTATACATGTGGGTGTAAACCTCACTTTCATGAAAAAAATTCTTATTGTGTTACTGTCTCTCGTTGTTACTAAGATGTAAAAGGACTTAGGGTATTCTTTCACCCTTTTTTCCCCATTATTTCCAAAGTACCACATTATTCTGCATTATTTCAATGAATGGAGAGCAGGTTTACCTAGAAGACTTTTGACAGTACTTATTTAATCATCATTTTTGGTAACTTCTGCATAATTGAAAATCTGGACCAAAAGCGTAAGAAAGCCAATTAGGCATTTGTGATTTGGTTACCACTAAATCTCCCAAAAAAACCCAACAATAAACCTCCCCCCCAAACCTATGGTACTATGAAATTCCTTAGCTCATCCTTTTCCATTTGGCATGCCTGTTTTAGACCCCATTCGCAGCCCTTTATTACATACCAATAGTGTTCTTCTCCAGTCACTCAGGTAACAAACCTACAAGGTTCCTGTAAGTCTCCCCTTTCAAACAGTAGGTGGAGTGCTTTAAAGTAATCTTAAAGCTTGAAGCAAAAGCTCATAGTTTAAAAACTAAGAAAATGTCCATAAAAACTGTAATCTGATATAAAGATGACATTTTAATAAGTTTATTCAGAAGTAACTGAAAAACTTTCTCCTTTGGCAACACCATCTAGATGGTTCTAACCAAAAGGAAATATGAATTTCACTTTGAATAAAATATAAGCTCCTTAATGCTTGCATGGAATTTTTGAGATCTGACATGTTCATCAGGAGATTCACAGTGTCCTTATAGTCCTATATGTATCGGGAACAACATATCAAGACAAGTCCTTTCAGTTATGGATGTCTTATGGTTCAGCATCAATCAAAGAAAAAACTAATCAAAATAAAGCATAAGGCAACCACAAAACGCTAGCCCAGAACTGTCAGGAATGCACCACTCTTCCTGCATAACATTTTTGAAATGACCCACCAAATATATTTCGTTTTCCTTGTCATTTAAAACAACCTAGTTACAACTTGGAGTTCACTACCCCATGATGCTGCTGCTGGGTGAAGATCCCTGTCTTTAAAAACGAAGGGAAAATACAGCAGTGTTATTCCTACACAGGGTTTTATGAAATAAGTGGGTTTGGAAAGAGAAAATGGAAGTCTATGTTGGAATAGAAAAATGAGAAGAAAGACTTATTTACAAAGATCAAAACTACAATTTTCCAGTGTCACCTCCAAAGCTTCTCGGCAAACTGCTATTCAGTGAAGCAGACCACATTCAAATCTATGGAAGAATACCTTCTGTGCTCTCAGATATACAATGCAATGTATTTTGTTCAGGAAAATGAGTTTTCATTCAAATACCTTACACTGAAGATAAGAGCAACCATTATCAAATATTCTTTGCTATGAAGAAAGTTTTTGAATTTTTCGCTGTAAATGTTCTCTCTCAAGTCACTGTGGTCACACAGTAGGATCTCGAAGAACAGTGTCTACATGCATTGAAAGCATTTTGAAAAAAAAAAATCTCTAATTCCATGTGGTTACAACAGAATATGAAGAAACCAAACAGAAATTCCACCTCTGCAGATCCTCTCAAACCATCTCTTCTGAAGGATATCGCCGTGCTTTCTGTAGTTCAGCAGAGCAATCAAAGACTAAGCTGAAAGGTTCCACAACCTGATGGTTTTGCCACTGTGTCTCGTGTAGCTCCACAGTACGCTTCGGTGAGTGCCAGGGCTTCTCTCAGCAGCCATCACTCAACAATCAGTGCCACGTTTATGTGGGACAGATCTATCATGTGCCTGTTAAAAGTTTAAAGAAAGTTAAACATGGTACTCAAACCAATTCTGGGGGTGGAGAATGGACAAGGAGGTTCTCTGAAGGTCACTATTGGATTAAAGAAACATTGAGCAGAGGAGACTGATTGTATCTTTTGAAGGGAGGGAAGGAACTGAGGCAGCACAGCAGCGCTTAATTATTTACCTGTGGAATTTCTGTTGAAATGCTAAAGCATGTGCTGGCTCCTTAAATTTTGCTATGGCTTTCCGTTGTTGAGGAAGCATCTGTAAACTCTGCAGAGACAAAAACCCAAAAAGATCCACTTTAAAATAACCCCTTATTTTGCACCACACCAATTGAAATTTTGCTGTGTTTCTCTTCTCTTACTGGTGCCCACGGAATGGAAAGAGACTTTAGAGACTGCAGCCAGGATCCCAGCTGAAGGTGTTTGAGCTGGGGCATTAAGGAACTGCACCAACTGAAAACCCAGACTATCACTTATTATGCAAAGTTGACAGCTCTTCAATTCAAACCATGCAGATGAACCAAACCACAGAGCCAAATTTCCTCCAAGCAAGAAATGTTCAACTGGTCAGAGCTCAACTTCCCACACAAGCACACCTGGAGTCATTTACTTGATGTACACTAAAGGATCAGGGCTTTCCATGGGTTAAACAGGGCAGAAACAGGAAGAAGTGGTAAGTTTTAATCTCTTGATTGCATATCCTCACACTGTTTTAATAAAAGAAGTGGCCAGCTTTTGACAGACACCACCACAAAACCCCAGTGAAATGGATTAGGTCACCACTTCCAAGTCCTAGTAATGAGAAATCATGCAGCACACATCTACCCAGGCAAGCCTGCCTGATATGTGCTTCCCATGCCGTAAGAGCAGCATTTCACAGTGCTCTACGACAAAACCTCCTAGGTAGTACTGGGGTCTCCAGAACTACAGCATGCCTCAGCCAGGGCTCGGGAGAACTCATGTCCTTGATCCCCGCTGCAGCAGCAAGTCCAGGCCAGGATGACCCCAGAAAGTAATCCTGTGGCCCTGATAATAAGAAGTTATCATACTTACTGAGACTGAAGTTGATGCCTTGAGTTACCACTTTAGTTACAATAGAATAATTTTCAAAAAGACACTTGAGACATTCAAGAAGGTGAAGCTTACACATGGAGTAGGTACATACCCAACAATTTAATGAGAGCATCCAGCAACTACTCAGCACCACAGAATACTCAGGATGGAAATCCTATGATCCTGAAATTCCACTGCCTGTAAATACAGGCCACAGAGATTTCACAGTAACTAGGTTAAAACAGACTTGAAGGCTTCAATCGTAATTTCAAAGTCCCATGCCACAGTGATTCCAGTATGCCACAGAAAGTTTTGGATGTTTAATGACCTACACTGCAGGACATTAAAGATATAATTGTTCTGATTCAGCCTCCAGTTGTTCTTACAGCTTCAGATGCAGAATAAAGAATTACTAAGATTTTACTTTTCTGTGTGTGAGTTTCTACATAAAGCCAATAGAGTTTTATACTGAGCATTATATATATATGTACACACACACATAAATGCATGTATATAGGCACTTCAAAAATTTTCTAGATCATAACCTCCTGATGGGTAAGTATGAACATGATGCTCTGCTCCTGCATCTCACCTGGAACTCAGCAGCATCCCCTAGTTTGGATGATTACAGCACTGAGTGTCGGTCTCAAAGATTCTGCATCATAACCTAGACTGGTAAAAAAGTACTACAGAACTTTAAACAAACAATTATTCCTTGAGAAATGGCATACACCCCACTCACTGATAAATTTTATGACTGACATACTTTAAAATCTCTCAGTGAAAGAATTTTTTATCTAACTAATGAGCTTCCTGCTCATTCAATATAATGCAGCATTTTAAGCAAGATGTCAAATGCCTAGATGAAATTTGCTATTAAAACTGCCTGCTTTATCTTTTTTGAACAGGTAAGACTCTTCTGGTAAGATGCTTATTTAACAAGAGCCATGGCACCTGATAGGTCATATTTCTTTGTATATAAACCTGGTAATTGAGATTAACCACTTTCTATAACTTACCTATCTGTGATTTTGAAGTAATTAATTTTGGCGTAGCTACCTTGCACCTTCTTGGAATTGACAGGGAACTTCCCTCTCTGCAGAAATATCACAGATGTTTAGTATTTCCACCACTCCTGTGATTTTGAAATGAAAGCTGAGTAATAGTTAAAGGATTCAGCAAATCTGATAAGCATCAGCAAGTTTATTTGCATAGTATAGTTCTTGCAAAGTTGCTATGGTGAAAAGGTTTAGCTAAGGCACCACAACTTTTTAATTTCTGAGCCGGTAGAAATGGGATTTGCATTCTCCTCCCTTACTGATCATACTTTTTTATGATTTATAGAACTGTGTCAAACACACATTTGACTGACACTACTTTTCTGTTTACAAAAGAATTAAGGACTAAGTAAGTCCTATCACTGAGGTCTAAGTTTTGAAGACCAAAAATTAACCACAGCCTTTAAATAAGATTTGGAAACAACAGACTTGTTACAGTTGACAAGAAAAGGTACCTCTGAATTGCAATTTAAAAAAACCCAGGAATTTGTTCCTTTCAAAGAAGTCAACACTTAATATGAGAAAATCCTGTATGAATCACCGAAAAGATGAATATTTCAGTGAACAGTTGGACCAGAGGAGTCATGAAAGAACCCATGGATTTATCCTTCCAACTGCACCCTGCCTGTCCTGCTGTCACCTGCTTCTCTCCCCTCTCCAGATCCACCTCCAGCCCTCCTGCTGCCAACTGACCCTCATCACAACGTCAGGTCTCACTCAACTACCACAGCAGATTCTCCCAATGCTTTATGTTCCCGACTCCTGTTGTGATCAACTGAAGAAAGAGATGCTGCGTTTGGTGACTTTTCCCACAAAATGAGCTATTACTGCATCAATATTCTTGAGACGCACAAAAGCAAAATTTGATTTTGCAGTTTATACAACCATGATGATAAATTATTAGGAAGCTTCTCAGTAATTAACATATAAAAATTGAGGAAGATATTCCAGTACCGTGCAGATTTATTAATAAAATTAGGCAACGTATCTAAATTTTATTATAGATAACTTATTTATACTTTTTTATAAATTAGTAAGTTTATTGACTGACTAGTCTGGGTATCATGTTCTTACATGGCATTACTGCCTTATGTTCTAATGCAAAAAACAAAGCACAATCAAAACACCAAATGCATTTTAATACTCATCTGCTTTGGCAACAAGGCATCAATTCTTGGATAAGTCCACTGTAAAGCATCTTTATCACATTCAATGTCACTGGTCAATGCAGACAACTATGGAAACAAAAAACCAACCCATCTGATCCTTCACTGAACTGCCTGAACATCCCCTCATTACTAAGCCCAGGGTAAGGCAGTAACTTCTGGCATCAGCATCTTCTCAATGCTGCACTTACATATGCCTATACTAAAGACCAGAATTAAGGACTGCAAAACAAAGGGTCAACTAACACTACACAAACAATATTTCTCCAATTGGAAACAGTCCAAAATTTTTTCTGTAAATGATTCCAATACAGATTCTCAGCCTCCACTGCATTCAAACTATGGTAGCAAGAATGATGCAGAACCACCTCATATTTGTTTCATGATTTTAGGTAAATACACCTTATTTAGGTGTAGGAAAAAAAAATTTCTGGTTTTGTTGTACCAAGAAAAGAGACAATTACCAAGCTAAGTTATTGTGACATTATGACCATGGCCTGAAATACCATCACAAATACCTTTGCTGTGTTTTCAAACAAACCCTCATCTATTACGACGTCCAAGTATGAACATTATTCAACCAGCTAACAAAGACATCTTCAAAATTCAGATTCTGACTTTGGGACAATACCTCCTTACTCACATGAACACTTCAGCCCAGAGTTTTAAGTTTTGACAACACTCACTGCCAAGCACAGAACAGTAGGCAGTCTTTTGCCACAGCATGTAGGTCCTGAACTGCTGCTTTCCCATCCTGAGCAGATGGGCCATCGGCTGGGGACAGAGACCAGAGTTCAGCTTCAGCAGAAACCTGAAGTAAAATACCTGCATACTCATCCCACTGGGTTATTTCTGTCTCTCTGAATTCGGGGTGATTCACAGTTTAGAGCTGATCCTGCATTTAGATGGATGTTAACAGCTGTAGTCAGAAGAAAACACCTTTTGTGTACCCTGTGGCAATTTATTAGCTCAAAATATTCAAGGCGTTATCTCAAAGACTTACGGCACCAACTTCTGCTTTTGTTGATTCTGAACACACATGGTAGGAAAACATCCAAAAATTAATTAGTTTCACAAATCTTAATCATGTTACCTTGCTAGTTTAACACACTTAAATTTTTTCACCTTTTCTGAACAATTTGACAGCTGTTTTTTTTGGCGATAACATTCAATAACCTCTCTCCCACCTTTAAAACACATTATCCCAAAGTTGCTGCTGCCATCACTGATTGGCTTGGCCATGGCCAGCAGTGGGTCCATCCTGGAGCTGTCTGGCATTGGCTCTGTTGGATACAGAAGAAGCTTCTGCAGCTTCTCACAGAAGCCACCCCTGTAGCTCCCTAACTACCAAAAACAGGCCACGCAAATTCAATATATATTTCTCAAAAAGTAATTCAGTGTGTTGGTCTTAGACCTGAGGCCACACCACAAAGCAGCCACAAGCACCAAGCAGGACTAATGACAGCTGGTCTCCCATTTTCAAAGAAAAAAAATACTACAGTAACCCTTAGTCTTATGATCTTCACTGTAAAGATAAAAAATATGAGTCTACGTTTCCCAAAGCATGACACCTCATTAGGAATTTGATCTGAATTGAGTATTATTTCGTGAGCTACAGATTTTGAAAGGCCAGCTGGGGGAGGCAGGGAACAATGGGCCAGGAAGCACTGCCTCTGGAAACCTCTGTTTCTACACAGAATCACTTAACTTCTCCTTTAATGGGAAGACATTCACTTTTCCTCCACAGGAAACTTCCCTATTGCCACACTGTGCTCCACCAGAATCTCCCTCTATCATGAATTCCTAAACTGAAATATACTCCTCCCAAATGTCACAGTTCTGAGAAAACAACTTCATTCACATCATCTCTTTAAGTTGACCTAGTCAGACACTCACCAGAAGATGAAAACCCCTTCCTGGATCCATTCAAGTGTAAAGGATTGACAATATATACAATAACTTCCAAAGGATTTCAAGTGACTGGTTACTTTACAGATTTGGATGTACAGATCTACAGCACAGCACTTCCTGATAGCAACCTGAGATCAGAGATATGCTGGGCGTGTTCCCAACTGACTCTGAAGAATAGGGAATAATACATTCTGACACAGTCCCAGCATTAAAAATAAAAAATTTGTTTGGGATTAAGAAGAGTATTTTATACAGAAGGGGATTAGGTAGCATAGAGCTCATACCGATCTCGACTGTCTTCTTTTTCTACTTAGGAACTGCCGTGGGAAGATGCAGATCTTGTGTTAAATGGAAAATGCAACAAAACCAGTACTTCATAATCACTTATACCTTTGAGAGTTTGCCTGAAAACTGTTTTAAAACATACTATTTAATTCAACAACTTAAAAAGTAATCAGTGAGTGGCTTTTTCTGCAACTGAACTATTACCAGTGACTGAAGCAAAAACATCATAAAAGGACCATTCCCTTTGTAGAGATTTCTTTAGGCCTGCTGATTTACACTGCCCTCAAATTTCTCCTTTATACACACTCTGTACTTAAATCCACTCTTGTACAATATTGAACTAGTTGGTATGATTTTGGCACATTAATCTCTAATAAAGCTTCACAGCAAAACCAAGAGCCTTGAGACAAACAGCAGGACATCCATGAGTATAAAGCAAGAAACTGCTTGCAAAAAGCAAACATCTTTGACACCAAAACTCTCAGAGGTTACAGAGAGGTGAGTAAGTTAAAAGGGAGATAACAGAGTACTGGGAGACGGAAACCAAGCAGCCTGGACTGAGACTGGAGCAAGCACTCCTTTCAATTACAGGAGACACACAGGAAATGAAAGTTTCCTCCTTTACTTAATTTCTTTCACTGAAGTAAATGGACTGCCCAACAGACCACACATTCAGTCCATCAGTGAGTTTGGTATTAGCAGCGCAGTCCATACAAAGCTGCTAAAAACCAGCTCTGTGCAAAAAGAGAGTGTAAACTTTCCTAACCAACATCATCTTCAATGTGTGATCCGAGCTGCTCTGCAACAAGACAAATAGCAGCACAGCAGGCACCTTCTAAACAGAAAGATTGGATTCTATTTATTCTTCCCTCCCATCAAGAGATGCAGACACATTTTTATTATCCTAATAAAAGGATCCTTTTATTATCCTTTTATTACCTGAAGCATCTTTCCTGGCAGCAGCACTTCCCAGTCACTACCAGCACGCACAGAGGCTGGGACAGAATGCATTTATTTCATCCTGAGCTGTTGCAATTGATCTCTTCCACCTTCTGTCCCTCCTTTCTGCTCTTCTGCAGCTTTTGACCTCCTACTATCTGCCCTTAAAAATGCTCAGCTTTCTGCCTCCACATGCAAGAGGAGATAAGGAGAGGGGCATCTGTAGCTCCCATACTGCTCTACAGCGAGGCTGAATGGGACAGGCTCATGATGGAGCTGCTCTTCTGCGCCCCCAGACCCAAGGACAGAGCAAAACTGCCCATGTCTTCTGCCACAGCTTCTGCAACAGCTGAAAATGTTTTTACATGTAGAAAGACCACACTGGTCACCACGCCAGCCTGCACACCTTGTGTGCTGTGTCTCAAGGAGAAGCTCCCTGCTGATCTGCGTGAACTCATGTTCTGGGTGTGTGCATCCACATGTACTTGTCATCTCCACTGATACCTCTCCAGACTAAAAACAAATTCAGCAATTTGGAATGTGGTGTCAGCGCAGGGAACTGCCTTTACCCCAGCTGAGCACTAGGTAGCACTGTCACACTAAGAAAGCAAAGCAAAGCACATCAACATTGCACTTGTTTATCTTCTCTGAGACCAGAAATTACTCAGCAGAGGAAAACCTGTATTTGTAAACTACTCAACGTAGTTTACCAACAATCCAAACATTCTCATCACTTCTGATTTACAACGGTACATTAGAGTTTATTCCTTTCTTCTCTCTTTTTTTAGCATTAGAATTTGATCTTAAGTCTTCACAAAGCAATACTGAGATTTTGCAGAGATGTTTTATGTTTGCAACCGTTTGATATAAGAAAGCATGATTACAGATGATGATGAAACACCCCCACAGAATGATCCCTCAGTTATCTGGAGACCTAGCAAATGGTCCACTCTACCTGCCAACATTCTAAAAAACCCAATTCATCTGAAGCTGGCAATAATTAGTTGAACACAAGCTTCTTTAGACAGATGAACATTAAATGTGGATTCAGGAACACACACAGAAAAATAAAAGTACTGTTTTTCATGACCTTTGCAACTTATTAGTAATCTGTTTTATCAAGTGATTCTGGATGGATGTGTACTGAATGTCACTCTCCAGTACAGTCCTCAGGAGACTCTATTTTGGTGATGTGCTCAGAAATCTTCTGTACTTTGCACTATTTTGTTATAACATGCAATTATTTTAGAATCAGCACTCAGATGTTACTGCAGGTTCATTATTAGTTTCTGAAAACTTACCCTCTCAAAAGATTCTGACAGCAAACTGTATGCTACAAGGAACCACTTTTTCTGCTAATTTCATCATGTTTCAGTTGTAAAATGCAGCTGATGAAGGGGATGTTCCCAGACCCCCTAAAGATTTTCTTCTATTCAGTGCCTTGAGAATCTTAATGGCAATTTTTTCTCCTATGTTATTGTCAGAGCAGCTTTAGTGAAGCAGGGATGATAGTTAAAGAGTCTTCAATGATTAGGTAATAGAGGATATTTCAAAGGTTATATATAGGAAAAGATAATTTTCTCCATTTCTGGAGTATGGAAGAGAACAATGCTAAATTTTCAACTTGAACCTTAAGCCTCCTCCATCTTCTCTTCTGCCTGCCCAGCTATTTCCAAACCCTGATTCAAAGAACCACCACATCAATGCAAGCTGATGGCAAGGCTTGGAGCATCAAAAGTTATAAACTGAGGGAAATTTTCAATTTCCCTTCCCAAGGTTTGTGCAAAGTACTTGTACGTTGAGAAAGATGCTGACATGAAAAAGCTAAAACCAAAAATGCAATACTTTTGTACCCAGATAAACAAAGTAATCTCTTCTTCCCCATTCACTTAATTGATAAGTGAATGTGTGAAAAGCGTAACTTTTCCCACAAATAAGTTAAAGCTTTCAGTTATGCCATCAAAGATTTACTCTCTGAGAAAACACACGCAGGGTAAGCACACCATAACAAAATCAGGATATTTGGAAACAGGAGCTGGTGTGGGATCAATTGCTCTATAGATGCCCCAGCATGGAAGATGAAGATGAAGCAGAGGTCCTCTATCAGATGGGATAAGTGTTCAAGATCTGTTCTTCTGGTCAAAGAGCTGATAGGTCCTTGGGAAGTATCTCTTCCCCTTCTTTGGGTGCTGTGCCTTGACACAGACATTCCCACATTAACATCTTGACTTCAGCAGAAATTAATACAGGGGATATTCAGATTTCTGAGCTGTGTTTGGACACTGCTTTTCAGCAAGATGCTTGACCAACAAGAGGCGCATGTCCTACAGTTTGTGAATCTTTACCTTCACCCAGGAATTTGGGTGTTGGATAGTCAACACATGTCATTTCAAGACACTATTTAGGCATGAAGGCAACTCCTTAAGTTCTGCTTCAGATTTAAATTTCCTTTACAATTGCAAAAAATAAGTGTGAGTTTGACACACACATTTCCCCCGAACCCAAATAAAATGAAATATCCTCTAAAGAGTTCAGTTGATTAAGGAAAATTTTGCTGAATACAGTCAACAGCTAAAGACAAGATATTATATACCCTAAAGACTGAGTCAGATACAACTGACTCACCTTTCCCTCCTCTTACTAGTTCTTCAGCTCCATCAGAACACTAGCTAAAAACCTGAGCACCGTGCTCAATTTCTAAAAAAGTAGCTGAAATATCTCACCTTGCTGTTTTCTCACAATAGACATCTCCCCAAATCCCACCTATTTCAGTTCATCAAGCTGCAACATTTCATCCTGGAAGATCAGAGCTCTGCACTACCCAAGATCTCTTTGCTCTAGTCATGGCCATGACCTGCCCTTCCATTCACTACTGGGCTCTCCCCAGCAGCTCACTTCTGTACATCTTGTTGCAAAGTCATGTACAAGAAATAGATTTTAAAGGAACAATGAGGAAATAGCAAAGCAGAGTATCCCCTCGTTATCAGGGCCTCTCAACCACTCCCACTTGCAGGGGATTTTGTCCAGCACTGAGCAAAATAATAGTTAAAACGTTTGTTTACAACCACAAGAAAATCCACCCATGCACTTCAGGATATCGATCGCTTTGAAGATTTAGCCCCATCTGTATAAAACGATTGCTGTGAACAGCAACAATACAGGTTTTCAAACATTGTGTTTTTCAATCTTGTCCTGCAAGTCACTTCAAGCTGCTGCCGCCTCTTCCTCATTTGGTGCATTAATACTTCTCGTGGGTAGCATTAAAAAAGAAAACCCAAAAGCTAAACACTGCCTATGGTAGAACCAGTCTCATGTTGTTCCTATGAAAGGATCATTTCTCCCCTGCCTATCCCACCACCCACACTTGTTCATTACATCTGAAACAAGCAAGGAAATCTCTAGCCTTCTACAAGTCAGAACTGAAATTCAAGTGCGGAATTAGCATAAAAGCATTCTGCATCAATAGCTAAATTCAAGCATCTCTTTCAAGTACTACTTCTAGATCTTTGGTAAGGTGAAAACAGATGATGATTTAGAAAGCATAATTTCCAAAAGTGCAGTGGATGCTGGTGCAAGAATGCAAGTTCTGTGGAGCACAGGTATGTATCAAATCCTACTATTAAGTTATAGTTTTCTTCTCCTGTAACTAAATCTTTCTAAATTGGTCTGTGACATTGAACTGAGAAACCAGAGTTTGGAGTCTGCTGTGAAACAGCAAGTACTGAATAAATTTTTTAGCACATTCTCAATAACTTCTCTCAACTCTGAGCATTTCCTTGCAAAGTTTCTATTAATCTCCTCCTAATATTCTCATGCAACATTTAGCAAGTAAACATTGAATAAATGTGCTCTGGAACTGTATGAGTAATTTCCTAGAGTACTCCAGAACACGAAGGCACAGAGTATTTTGTGAGAGTAGTTTTGCTTTCCCAAACAAATTAAACCTCTCTGAATTGACGACGTAAATAATTCAGCATTATTCTGTTTACTAAATTGGGAAGAAGCCAGGCAGAGTGTTCATCTTTAGAAGAGCGGTGTGTTTTGCAACACAGATGATCTCACTAATAGAGAAGTCTCACAGAACAGCTCCAATTCATGCATTCCATTTGTCTGAAAAATGTTGATCCTGTCAAAAAGAGCACTCAAAACTGGAAAAAAAAATCCAGAAAAAAAAATTCTCATCTGTATGTTTCATTATTCATTGACTGGTATTTTCAAATGTAGCAACAACAAATCAGACAGAGCCTCCTAAGCCCTTCACTGCTTTGAAAACCTCCTGCTTTCCTGAAGTCATTTAACTGACACATCAGTTCCAGGAGGCAGTTTAGGAACAGAAGCTGCACAGCAGATACACCAGTGTGTGCGTGTCATAACCTTGTTCACAGGCCCCTACTAAAGAGAACCTTCTAAAATAATGAAGGATCAGTAAAATTCTCCAAAGAAGACTGTGTTTTCATCTGAAAAAGCAGATGGTGCTACACAGTATAAAGTGTCCACTGGGTAGTGGTCATTAAGTGCTTTGTACCCCAGGAATGAAATGACAGGAAAAGGTAAATGTCAAAACAGAGAGTGGGTGCAAGTCAACAATAAAAACAAGGACAGCAACCAAAAATACATTTGCTTTGATATGATCATCTGGCTTTAACAACCTCACAGAATGGACAGGCTTGTATTGTTTAAGAAAATAACAGCACAGGAACTCCAAAATGAAGGAGAATTTTGCAGCAGGAATGTGATGGTTAGCAAAATCCTACCGTGCCTCCCATGCCGCAGTATCATCACGTGCCTGTCTTTGCTACCAGGTGTAGCCTGTGTGGGTGGGGGTGCCTTCAAACATAAATTACCAATAAACACGCATTGTATTTAGTGTCAGGGAATTAATTGAGCTTTCTGGAATGAAAGCCTTTTGGCACAAAAATGATAAACTGAGGTTGACCTACCTGAATGGGTCCCACTGACATCAGCAGGTTTTTCAGTTGGACATCAGTTGTTGATGAAGAAAGCCCTTCAACTGACACAATACAGGGCTGAGGTTTGCACTCCACCACTCGCAGGTTCTGTTTATTTGGCATCAAGCGTCCTCGGCCCATCTGGCCTGCTACTCCTCTGCCTCTGCCGTGCATAATGACCTGCCAACAACAAAAGTAACAGTATTTTGATTTACTTACCTAGTGATTCTGCTTACTGCATTTGACAGACGATACAAAAGTTGGCAATTTACTTAAAGACTTGATTAAAGTACATGTTGATGTTAAACACCTTGTTGCTGTTAGCTGATTTGAAAGGCTTCTTACTAACATTCATCCACTGCTTATACAAACCTCTTTTATAAGGATAGCAAGTTATATACTGAGATATATATTGCATTCAGGCTTACAGTCTCAGCTCTAGCACAGATTGATCAACTAAGCAGCGGAAGATTTCAGACAAAAATATAACCTAGTTTGCAACACTAATCACATTAGCAGCATGTGTTCATCTCCCACATTTTGAATGTGGACAAAAAAACCCCAAGTGATCCCTCTCCTTTTCCTCTTCTCAATCCACAGGTAAATTTAAGGTACTCACGGGATCAGCAAACTGTTTCAAACGCCTCCAACCTCTACTGCTACTAACTCTTGGTCTGTTCTCAGAATTAGATTACTGGCATATGGCTAAATAGAGTAACTTTTTCCTCAAAGTTCCCAAATCCTGTAGGATCTGGCACCACAGCATACTCTGGAGCAGGAAATGTATGGATTTAATTCTTGCAAATTAAACACTGAACAATTGGAGAGAGGAAAAATAACAATGAAACAGAGTAACAAACATTACACAGAGTTAACACAACACTGAGTCAACACTCAACAGAGTTTCCTGATTCCAACTTGGAAAGCCTATGATGGGTAACAACTTTTCACATTTTCTGCATCAGCAAGGAAACTTTATCCTTACATGACGCAGGAAGACTATGGCTAACAGTTCAAAACCAAGAACTAACTTGAAAACTAAAATACCAGCTATTTTCAAGGCACGTGCCAGTTTACAAAATCCAGAAAAGGCACATGGCACTGCCACCCTAATCCTTCCCTGCCTATGATCAGTGCAAGGAATCAAGTTACAAGATATCCAACTGATTTGAGCAATACCAGCTTCGGGGATCCAGCAAAAAGCATCCTGAAACAGTCGCTGTGTGCTCCCTACATATGCAGGAAACAGCCGGAAGAAAAGCTTAAACACAACTTCAAAAACCTCTTGGTTTTAAAGCCAGAAAGCACGCTGGATGCCATTCTCCTACAGTAGCTATCTCAGGACACATGCATTTCCCCAGGGAGTGCTGTGCTGGCCAGAACGTCAGCAGATGAAGAAACCTGCAGGCATCGCCAGCCTGTGCTGGGTACAAACAAGTCTCTCCAGATTAAAAGCTTTATATGCAATTATGCATCTCCTGGGTCATGCAGCCCTGCACTAGCAACTGACAAACAGAATGCTAGTTATTAATAGAGCAACACAGCTACACAGTGAAACTTCTAGCAGCAATATGCATCTAAAAATCACCTTTTTAGGTTGATGGATTCCCTGGATGTTTTTGACTCCTTGAGGAGCTGGTGAATGGATCTGTGCCTGCTGCTGCTGTTGGTGATGCTGCATTCCCTTTGTCAATGTGACCTTCCGCACTGGCTGCTGTTTCGGCTCCGGGGGTTGTTGAGGCCGCTGGGTCTGGCCCTCTGGGTGAAAAAAGCCAGCATCCTCTCCCCCCTGCTGAAATCAACAACACAACAGCGGCTCAATGTCCAGGCACTGCACACCCTCACCCTGAGCAGCCTCCTGCCACATCCAGCTCACTCAGAGACTGTCCAGGGCTTTGCCTGCTAAAGCAAACTGGTGGCCAGGGCAGGCAACGTGCAAGGGCTCAGCCTGGAAATTGCACTTCAGCCTAAAGTCAGTCCGTGGTATCTGAAGAAGAGTTTACTTTGTTCAGACTTTATTATTATAATTACAATGTTCAAAAATGTCTTTTCATTTACAAAGTGGCAGGATGCTTCCACTTCTCTTTCCAAATCATTCTTCCTCCCAGGGTTACATGTGAACTATGGTGTGTGGGGATTTTTCTGGCTCTGTGTTTGGTTTGTTGTTTTGTTTTTTTTTTAAATACAGAGCCATACAAATTGCAGAAGAAAACTGTGAAGGCTGGAAGAATCAGGCAAATACTCTACTCATCTTTAAAACTCCAACCTCTCTTCAGTTAAAAATTTGCCTTTATTTTGAAGTGCATACTCCTTCTGCCAACTTCTACATCAGCAGTTTTGTAAGCAGTCTCCTTCCTCAAACACTGTTCATACTTGGAACAGTACCTCAAGGGTTTGTGTTCTTTTTTTGTCTTACAAAGCTCTTTTATATATTTATAGTCACAAACACAATGGGACACCATCTCAGTGCCTCACTCATCCAATGTAGCTCTTTCCATTACATCTCTTGGTGCAATCAAGCATAACCTGAAAGCACCAAGAGAGATTATTCACTTCCACTGCCTCTACCCAAACAGTTTGGTTTCTTCTATGAACAGGTAATTCTTGAATTTGTGTCTGGCTGTCCAGATCAGAACAATCACTGAAAAATATTTAATGAAGCAAGAGACAGCAGAGCCTGACAAAAGATCAGGTACTTCTGCATCATATTATTGTATGGTTTCAACAGCATATCTATACCTCAACTGAACTCCAACTTTAGAAGCTGAATGGCAGTGAACATTTTATCTACAGGGCAAAGGCTTTGCCTAAGTCCCTAACCAGCCCCTGGTTACCCTGCAAAAGCCTTCAAATAGAAGGCATGTCTAGGGGAAAAAAGTAAAATATTATGAAAGCAGCTTTATTTACACAGAGGTTTTTTCCTTTTCCCTTCCTTACACATTCACAAGCCAAAACTGCTTTTGCATCTGTAACATATGACAAAACCCAAAGGATTTCATACTGGCACATATCTTGTGAATAAGGAGGCGAAATACAGGAGTGCAGAAGGAACAGGTTTATGGTCTAATAGCAAGATTATCTTCATTGAAAATACAAATCTTTACCTCTCAGCATTAAACTAAGCAAAAGAAATAGCTACTGAGGACTAGTTACTAAGTCCTTCACTATCATTCCACAAGAAAACGTCTGGTACAGGTGGTATGTAGGGCAGTCTCATGTTTCCAAGTTCACAATTCACACCCTAAATCAAGGCCTCTGTATTATAAAGTATATGCAAGCTACAGCATCTGAAGAACTCAACAAGATAAATCCCAGACAAATGAGCTTCATACCCCCTTGCATGGTCTACATTTAAATAGCACAATATGTCATAGGGAGAATCCTGAAGTTTGTCCTGGGTTTTTGCCCACAGTGTACAAAGTGAGAAAGCAATAGAAATCTGCCTATGTCTTTCCCATCTCTAATCAAATACAGGATTTTTAAACTCTGCTAAACTGGATGGCTCCATATCTTCAAAGAACATTTTGTATATAAACCTTGGAAAGCAGCAACCAGTGAGAAATTATAAAGCTTTCCCTTCAGAATTTCTCTTCAATTATTATTCAAAAAAATAAAAGCAAGAGCCTGCCTGAAAACTCCAAACCTATGCTCAAAACCTTACCAGGAATCCAGCATTAAACCCTCCTCATTTCAGTATTAGTTCCATTATCAGCATCACCATAAGCCTTATGCCCTGATCAGATAATTTCTTTTATTCAACCATACAGCAGCTGGAAGATGATGAAACTAAAAGCAGGAAAAAAATTCTAGGAGGAATTTAAACACAATAACTGGGAGTTAAAAATCTAATCTCTGCTAAATGCCTGCTGTGAAAACCATAAATGTTTGCAACCATTTCTTTCCAAACTAAAAACTGATCCCAGCACATGAGAACAGCATTTGAGACTAAAGCCCTCAGGTACAAAACACATTGAACGTGCTCATTACTGGAACTTCAAAAGCAAACAATCATTTCACATAAAAGTCTAGGATGGCCAACAACCACCAAATATTTAACTACCAAGCTCAATTATCACCAAATAAAACTATATAAACTAAACACAGAACTGTAACAGAGTGAAAGGCATCAGCACACAACTAGTTTGCAGTTATGAAAAATCTGATGAGGTTTATTCCCTGCTGGGGTCCCAAATGCCACCTCTGGGCTTCACTGCTGGCATGATGCTCCTGCAAAAGCCTGAAAAGGTAGAAAGATCTACAAGCTCTTAAATGAATTAATGCATTTCAGAAATAAGAAAATCCATACAAACCAAAAAGGTGATGGAAAAAGGTCTGCTTGTTTCTGCACCAAGAAAGAAGTGAAGGCAACTGGATCAAACCCTTTCTTTTTACTACTGTTCTGAACATTTACTGTTTTTGAGATGGCCTGAAGATGGGAGTCAGAGATGAAACTGCAGCACTGCTTCTTAGGAGACTTGGTGCTCAGGAACTAACAGAGCTCCCTTCAAGTCAGCAAGACATTGTTTTCTGTTACAGGCAGCCTGGCTTCAACAGGAGACAAAACCTGGTGGTTTCCTTAAGAAAATAAAACCCAAACCTGACTGCCAGGTGACATGTGCCCAACTAGCAAATGACACAGCGTCAGAAGATGCATTTTAGCAGCAACTCCTTTTTCACTGATTAAAGATGTGACAGTGCAAGGACAAAAACTGTCTGAGCCAAAACAAGCAACCTCTGTAGTACCATTTAGTGGCAAATCAGACTCACCACCATCCTTTAATCTTCTATGCAAGACAATTAGTGGCTGCTTCAGACACACCAACAAAGAAACAAGTCAAGCAAAACACCTACAAAGAGCTTTGAAAATCAGGACTTCAAGATACAGAACCTCAGAACATTACTGACAGCTCACATGCTCATAGGAGAACATTAACATCTTGGAGAAAAGGATGAAAGATAGTAAAGATGACTCTATATATGCTGACTCCTGATGTTCACTCATGAGCTACACAATAAGCTGGCAACAAAACACACAGCAAAGCTACAGGCAAGCAGCTATTCTGACCTTCGAGCTCTGAATTTCCAAGTTTTACAACAGATCTTCCTTCACAGAATATCCCAAGTTGGAAGGGACCCACAAGGATCATCTAATATCTAGCCAGGAAGGAGTTCTCCTGAATGAAACTTCACCATTATTCAGTTAATTTTTAAGCTGCAGCTGCTCTGCTCAGGGGAATGTATAAAAAGTATCTTTGAAACTTCAAATACGGCAAGATTGCTAGCATTGCCAAAACAAGTTGTTTTCATATACTGTGTGTAAATACGCAAAACTCAAAAGATAGAGGGAGAAGGATTTGATCTACGTGTGAATGTTTTTCAAACTTCTACTGTGGAAGAGTCTGCACAGTTTGACCTGAAATTGGACTAACAAAAAGAAGAAATGATGCCATTCAATAGCCATGAATTTTAGAACCAATTCCCTGATACCTATCAAGGACGTTTTTCAACAGTCTCTCACTATACGTATCTATATATAGTCCGTGTTGTGTTTTGAGAAACACAGACAGAATTCTGTCAAATATGAGATCACAAATTCTGTAAGCAGAATTTTATGATGGACTACTTAAATTTAGCACGCTGACGCCTTCCACTCTATCACAATCATTATGACAGTTTTATGATGAAGATGAAGTTTATTTGCCACCAACATTAGCAGGACAAATTTATTTATAACAAATGCTTTAAAATGTACTGATAAAAATGCCTATTGATACTGTCAGAGCTGCTTGCCATTTGACAGATCAAATCTTATTTTCATTCTTAAACCCCATGAAGGAATGGTATCACCAACTTGCATTCTGTAGTGAGCAAATTGATTAATCCCCCTCTATAGAAATCTCAACTCTTGATTACACCTATCAGACGTTAAGCAGCATTATTCTAGAGTGACAACACTTGACAAATTCCCAAACCATTTTTCTCAGCCTTTGCGGCCCTGCTAGCTTGTATTAACCCTGATGAAAAATTAATTTTCCTTATCTTCTGCTAAACCCCAAAATCCAAATCCGCCAAACTGGCAACTCTTTCTGTAAAGGTATTATGAAAACCTCTAAAAGATTAATTGCATGTCTTCAGGTGACATTAAATTAATTTCTGTACTCGTGACAGACATTTGATACTCCGCACTGAGAGGACAGATAACATTGTCAGGATACACAGAAGGACAGTGGTGCAGTGTCCCAGGGCAGCCTCTTATGAATTCTCCCTTCGATAAGGCCATACTTCACTGTCATTGGCACTGTTAGTGATCTTGCAGCCCACAGACCTCACTGCACAGGTTTCTATTAACCACGACAATACTGTGTCTATCCATGTAATCTTTGTAAAGCTAATTCAAAATCATCCAGTAGTAAAGGGATGTGCATGCTGGATAAGGCACTTAGAGGGAATAAACTCTGGTTGATTTGTGTAAAAATAACAGAGAAGCAAAATGTTGTCATCTTTTCTAAGATGCATTATAAATCAAATTCTCTGTAGCATGATGAAGACTTAAATCTTGCAGGGAAATCTCAGTACAAGAATGCACTGTAATTGATTTCTTGTAAGAAAGGAGAAACCCCATATCTATTACCAGTTTAAGTCAGTATTTCTAGAAATTAGCACCTTTACATCATCACAGTAACTGGGGGAGGGAAGCAACCTTTACTTCACTTTAAGAACAAGAGAAATGACTATTCATCAGCTACGAAGGTTTTCGTATGTAAACTTGTATTTTACTGATGCTGTAACTGACTGTAGTAAAAAAGACAGATATCTACATAGACAGCTGTGATCCCTGTGTAACCAAGACAAAGAAATGGTAAAGCAAAAACCACGTAGAACAAAACTGACTTACACATAATATATATTTTCTCACTGCAATTACCAGAAATGTGTATTAAAGGCAAACTCCTAATAATGAGCTATTTCTCTTTGACTGGTGCTCCAAATGCTTTACCACTTTGATACAGCTGGTTGACAGACTGGAGACCTGGGAATAGGAAGCCTTATCACTTGCCAAATATCCCACAACCCAGTGACATGACCAAGCACTGTTTCTGAACAGTTGCAGATCTGTTTTCAATCTGTCAAATGCCAATGAGAAACACCTGGAGACCTTTTTTTTTTTATAGGCCTTCTAAGGCCGTTAAAAGTATTTCCCCTCCTGCCCCCCAAGTTCAAAAATAGCAATACTTAAGAAAACTGCTCTCCTACCAGGGTACAGCACACTATCAGTAGACAACTCATCATTAACAACTGGTTTAAGACATATTAATGGTCTAGTTTTGACTCAAAGTACTCACAGAAATAAGCGGCATCAGAATACAAAAGTGATAAATGAATCAAAGCATTCTCAGTTCACACCAGAAAAAAGACACCTCTGGTGCTGGTCAGTGAATTATGGGTTATTTTTCCCAGCCTAAAATTTGCACATGGGACAAACTTAATTCAAACAAGAGCAACCAGTCTAAGTAATAAATAAATAAATAAAATGAAGAAACAGTTCCCTTCCTGGAATAAAAAGACATTGCTATGCTGCTTCAGTGAGCTACGATGTGATGAGCATCTTTTGTGCCTAATGGTGTATGAAGAGTCAGAATAGCAAGAAGAAAATGCCTCGCAGAAAAAGCAGCTAATTCCATTTAATCCAATGTACTAACAGAATTCTTAACTGAAGTATCTCCTCACGTGTCTGAGGGGAGAACTAAGGCATGGAAAAGGACTGGCCAAAGAGAATCCCAGTCATACCCATGCTGCATGAAGTTTCACCAGGAGTGACAGGGTTGATCAGTGTTGAATCAGAACTTCGTGGGTTTTTTTGTCCAACCAACAACCAGATCATTATGCAAAAAAAGTAAAATTGTGCCAAATCTACAGCAAAGTCAAGGTTCTGTAATGGATATGTACAACATTCATATATGTACTTTCATTTTTACAAGCTGTTTGTAAAATACATAACAAAGATAAACAATGTTTCAAGCAAAGTTTCCTAGTTCACTTTTCAGTTGCCAGTCAGGTATTTTTTGTCTGGGGAGTTTTAGTAAAGATTGGACACAAAGAATCACCAAGAGGAAAAGCTCCTGTTGGAAAATACCGGTGACTCAAAACCTCTGATGGCCCAAAGCTCCTGAGGGAGCACTTTCTAGCTAGACACCAGCTACAGCAGGATAGTTAGTACTGGGTATCAGAAACCAGTACAACTGCAGCCTCCCTTCTTGTGTCATGTCTGGTCTTTGCGGTTCATGTTGTTTGAAGTTTAAAACCAATGGCAAATCCAACCCCTCTTGTGTGCTACCCTAAGATCCTGGTATAGTCTTGACAGACAACTCCCATTGCCTCACTCTCCAAACACAGCGCCAAGAGTCTCCTGACTCTGACAAACCTTTGTACTAAAGGTCTATTCCAAGTGGTCCAACCTGAAATATCTTTTAACAAAGGAGCTTGTGACATCTCAAAATATTAAACTGTACAAATCTGCAAGCTTATCCACCCCACAAGAGATTGCATTTTCACATGAAAATTGGCTCTTTCTCTTTGTAATGCACTTTAGTGGTGTCACAGCTGTCTTTAGCAGGAAACTGGGCTACGAGATACTCCGCAACACCAACACCATGACAATATGAATTCTGCACTGTAACATTTACGATGGCAGAAAAACTCTCCTTTGAGACTTAACGTGAGTGACAAGCAACATCAAATGCTGTGCTTTCGGGGTGTTCAGGAGGAAGCAGCACTCTTCTTCAATGTACAATTTAAAAGTCTCCTGAGGAAAAGCAGAAACCTGTTCTGCAGTCTACAAAAGGCAATACTTTATTGCACTTTAGATCCGAGTTATCAACAGCCAAGTTAAATTCAATTTAGGTAGATATCGCTTCCTCCTTTTGAGGATTTTATTAGAAACCCGTAAAAAGTATTATATGCACCTAGTTTGGATGTCACCTTAAAGTCCCTCTAGCAGCAAACTGTGTCCACACAGACTGTTCTATTTCATTTTCCACTAACCAAATATGCCCAAATCAGTCCAGCACAGCCCACCTCCTGATCCCCAAGCCACAAAATTGTCTTTATAGGGACCATTCTCACTGGAGGTTTGGGAGGACAGGGTTTATTGCTTGTTTTCAAACAAGCAATTTTTCTGTGAAACTATTACACCTTTTTCATAACTAACCCAGAATACCAATCCCCCTGTCATGGGCACAGACACTTTCCACTAAATCAGGTTGCTCAAAGCCCCATCCAACCTGTCCTTGAACACTTCCAGGGATGACCCATCCAAAGCTCCTCTAGATAACCTGTTCCAGTGCTTTACCCCTCCCATAGGAAAGAATTTCCTCCTAATATCATATATAAATCTAACCTTTTTCAGTTTGAAGCCATGCCCCTTTGTCCTATCTCTCCATACCCTTGTCCAAAGTCTCTCTTCATGTCTCTTTTAGCTCCCTTTAGGTACTGGAAGGTGCTCTATGGTGTCCCCAGAGTCTTCTCATCCCCATACTGAACAGCCCAACTTTCTGAGTCTGTTTTCAGAGAGGAGGTGCTCCAGCCCCCTTATCAACTTCAGGGCCTCCTCTGGACTTGCTCCAACATTTTCTTACAATTAAGAAATTAATGTCCATTTGTGAAATATTTCCAGAGTGAAATCTTGCAGGTTGTGGCAGGCAGAATTCTTTTTCAACAGTATTTACATTAGTGCTGCTTCAAAGGTCTTGCTCATTTTGACACCGTGACTTCTGCAGCTCCCTTATTCCACTGCCATTATCCATGCCTCCTTCAAAGAGTGGGATATGAATAAACTGCAATGCTATTCTCCTGCTTCTTAAAACGTTATGGACCATACAGAGCAAGAGTTCCTGTATCAAGGGCTGGGTAAAGGGCTCCCTCAAGAACTTCTCACGCAAATGCCAAAATTCTTGGTGTCTGCAATTCCTGACATATTTAGATGAAAGGCGCTGTAGAGCTTTCAAGTCAAATATTTTTAATTAAACTTCAACATACACATGCAAGAAGAAACAAGTACAAACATAAAGCAAACTTGATTGACAAGGTTACATTATCAAACAAGAATCATCTCTTTTTCCATATGCAGAACTTCATATTCATCTCACACTTCTCAGTTACTTGAAATATGAACAAAGTTGTCCATCTTCCATTTCATTTTTGCAATCCGACATTTTTTGTGACAGGCTTTTCAAACAAAAGAACTTGCCAACTCTTTTTTCAAGCTTTTCATATGAAGCATTTGAGGTTTTCAAGGATTAGGATCACTGATAAGATATTGCTTCTAATGCAACAGGGAACATCAAGATTTTTATGTTTTTATATCTATATATGTATTTATGACAAAAAATTCATTGTGCAGCCTTCCACAGAGACAAAGATTGGTGTGTTCTTGGTGCAGCTTAAAAACCAGCATTTTCAGGTCATTGGGACACATCTCTCTGAGCATGGCAGCTCATTTTCTGGCTAGAGAAAAATCATTCAACAACAACATAAGATGACCAAATGATACAGAGATGTTAAGATACTATAATTTCCAAATAAATGAAAAAAAAAAAAAAAGCTCAGCACATACTTCACATGATCTTAAGATATCTAAGGTTGCAGCTGGTACATACCTGTTCTTCCAGGACTCAAACCACTCCAAATATATCAGCTTAAAGAATTCAACTGCATTTGGTACTAGAACTATTTACCAACAGACTAATCACAGAGAGCCCAAAGACCACCACAATCAGCCAAGGTGTTAGAAAATATGATTCATCAAGAGAGAGTGAAGGATATTAGTGCTCAGAAACAGTTAAGAGATCTTTAAGAAGTAAGACAGACAAAGAGAGAGATAAATTCTTTCCCATCCCTCTTCAAGCATAATACAAGTAGTCACAGATTCAAAATTGCAGCAAGAAAATGTGGTTTGGTCACTAAGAAAATTCTCTTAAATGTACAGATTTGATACTGAAATAGATGGCCTAAGAAATCTCCAGTAACAAGATCTCAGAAAATGGTTGGACAAATCTGTAAGGAACATGAGTACATCTCTGTACATCTCACCCTTCAAGACAATAAATTATTTTCTATAATAGTAACAACAATCCTTATTTTCTACACTTTTATCAATACATCTTGAAGTGATTAGGGTGCTTCTTTCCTACACTCCACAGTCTCACTGACTTTATTCTTATGTGTGTCCTGCAAGTGGCCTATATCAGAAATAGTGTGGCCAGCAAGACTAGGAGTGATTCTCTCCTCTACTCCACCCTGGTGAGGCCACACCTCAAGTTCTGGGCCCCTCCCTTCACAAGACATGAGGGTGCTGGAGCAGGTCCAGAGAAGGGCAAGAAGCTCGTGAAGGGTCTGGAGTGCATGTCCTGTGAGGAACAGCTGAAGGAGCTGGGAGTGTTTAGCCTGGAGAAAAGGAGGCTCAGGGGAGACCTCACCGCTTTCCACAACTCCCTGACAGGAGGTTGTAGCTGGGTTGCGGTCAGTCTCTTCTCCCAGGCAACCAGTGACAGGATGAGAGGACAGCCTTAAGCTGTGCCAGCGGAGGTTCAGGTTGGACACTAGGAGAAATTTCTTTACAAAAAGGGTAATCAGACATTGGAACGGGCTGCCCAGGGAGTTGGTGGAGTCACCGTCCCTGGATGTGTTTTAAGAAAAGACTGGATGTGGCACTCAGTGTCATGGTCTAGTTGACGTGGTGGTGCTGGGTCACAGGTTGGACTTGCTGATCTCACAGGTCTTTTCCAACCTAATTGTTTCTGTGATTGTTTAGAAGTCAGCTCAGGCTTCTCAGCAATCCAAGCACATCTCAGACGTTTTATTAGTAAAATATACTAGTATGAACACAGCAGATACACTGAACTTCTATATCTGAACAGGAAACCTCTGAGGAAATACCACCCAAAACAAAGCACACTGGATCTATCAAAAGATATTTGGGCCTCCATGGCAGGTGTGGGGGAGGGGAACATAGAAAGAAAAGAAAAAAAGAAAAAACCAAAAATCCACTGGAATCAAAGTTCATGTGCTAAACACTGCCTCACTTTCCAGGAAAGTAACATTTAAAGGAATAATTAAAATTGAAAACTATTCAACATACTGCCATCCCTGCATATGTGAGTATTAGAAAGGGATGGGAAAATCAGTACATGGGAGGGGTGAGTGAGCTAAAGAGAGGGCTTTTTTTAAAAAAAAAGGAACAACAGACAAAATCATTACTGACGGTACCAAACGTGTCACCTTGATACACAGACTTAGTCTGACATACAGGAAATGCTGAATCATTTTCTACCTTTTTTCCTGAAGTATAAGCCATAAATTCAGGCATCTTATGTATGAGGTAAAACATCCAAGTTAAAATATTGTTGGAATTGAATTAGTAATTCTTAAAATTCCAAAAGTAAAATCCTCTCACAAGAGAGTATTGTCGAAACAGATGAAAGGCTACTTTACCTTCTAAGGACTGAGGGATATTTCTACCTGAAGGTCAGAGATTTCTATAGTACACAACAGGAACACAAACAGCAACTCAGCTTAGTAAAGACACTGCCCTCAAGAAGAGAAACCATTCTCTCCTGACAGTATTTGTACACCACGGCTCTTACCAATATACCACACTCCTTAACTGTTAAACAAAAAAGATCACCAGCAACAAAAAACCATTTAATTGTTCTACAGATGGTCCTACTAAATTCATAGTAGTCCCTGCTACCAGTTTCTGGTTTAGGCCAATTTGCTCCAGAGAGTTGTACAGGTCTGGACTCAATCAGCTTCCTCAAGAGAGAGCTCTCCTACAGTGCCGTACATAGCTGGCCAGATAGACGAGAAGGGACTTGTCAACTATCTACCAAAATGAATCCAGTGAGATTCAAAAGGGAACCTGCACTGTGTCTAGTCACGAGCCATCTCTATTGCACAAGGGTATTCAAAACATCTCTGCACAAAAGAGCTCAAGAAAGGAAAAAGGGATTAGATGGAGAGCAAGGGCAGTGCTGCTTAGCTGAAAGATTGAGCCAGTGCATACAGGTAAGAGACACCAGCCATCGCTGTGGCCAAAGGCAGGGAATTAGACAAAGCACTATTACATGCTAAGGAGAATGGCTAGGTAAAATAAGATTTGGCTTTTACTTTGGATTTAGCACTCAGGTAAAAGTTGTGAAAATAAATAAAGCATGCGGCAGGACTAAACATTAGCAATGGAAACTAAGTATGACCTGTGATAGTTTTCAGAGTTCACACAGTTTTTAGCTCTTCTTTTAAATCCCATCAAAAATAGAAAAGAAGATTGGCTGCCCTGATACTCAATTTATTTTTTTCCTTGTGTGGTCAAAGAAACAAAGTCACAGATTCCACTTGTCACTAACTGATTAAAATTTAATGAACTATCTTTATCAGGGTTAACACCTAATTGCAATGCTTGCTCTTATTCTCACACAGTTGAAAGAAAACTTAAAATGGCCATGGTAATATGAAGACAGTAACAAAGGCTACACAAAAAGAACCTGGTTCATCTTGCTAAAACCTCAATCCTGAAAGTTAAGGACAGAGTAAATCTGCTTCTGTGCACAGAGGGGTTATACATGCATTTAATGAAGCTAATTGCTCTTGCTTACCATACGACATACCTGAAACATTTATGGTCTTCTGAAAAAGAGCACTGTGATAAAAACTATTTCATTGTGAATGCTGCTGTGGACTCTGATAACCATTTGTTACGAAGAGCTGCAATACAGTTGTGACTGCCTTTGTTTTGTTTCACCACATAATGAAAGAAATCGTGCATGACTGCTTTATTCAATTATTCATGGAACACAAACCTGTCATACCTCTTGCAGGCCACTGGGATTTCTGCAGACATACTTATATATAAATATTTTTAGCTCAACAGAATCAATTTCTTTCAGCTTCTTGTACTTTATTCCTCTGTACTTAAGTTACCATGTCTGAGGAATTAGAGCTGACAACAACCTGACATGCAGGATGTCTCTGAAGTCAATAAGGTTCTGTATGTTAACATTTTGAAAGATTGCATAGTCATTACACAATTCACAATTTTAAGTGTATTTAAGTTTTATGAGCTGTAGAGAAACATTTATAAAAAGTAGTTAAGGCTTTGGCATTTCAACTTCCTCTCCATTTCTAAATGTAAAGCCTTAGCCCCCAAAGCCTTGTTCAGTCCCTGTTAACATACTGCTTACTTCATTACAAATTGCAGCAGTTCTGCAAGTCTGCCTAATTAATGCTCTGAATAATTTAAGAAGCATTCTTCCAGAAAAAATACCTCCAATGTGCTACAAGATATCCTTCTTTCCTTCTCAGCATAAACCTAAGGACAGACCTCACACACTGACAACATGACATCACTACGTCCCCTCATCATAGTTTCTTTAGAGCCCTAACAAATTAACTTGTCTTTTCATTAAGACAGAAGAAATTTGGCTCAGAGACTTTCTAACCAAAACTCCAGATCTCAAATACGCATGCCGCCCTTAAGATCAGCACTGTGAGTCCTCCATGACACCAGTGCTCAAGGGACACACTGCAGATAATAGACCCCTCATCAAAAGATAAGGAGATCTCATTTAGATGCAGAAGTGAAATGGTAACATCTTAAACCCAACCTCTAACATCCCACTCCAACATACAGCTTAAATTAGTTTCACAACACGCTTCCCAAGAAAATAAGAACAATCTTCCCTTGAGTACAGAAACCACACTAACACCAATATCTGCACACAACTAATTTAGGTGGCTTCACCTACCAAATAAGCAGGTCCTAGCTTTTTAACCAAACCTTAATTAAATACAGCCACCCAAATCCTTTTCTCTGAGCAATTATCAGACCTATCAACCTTAAGCAAAAGGAGCTCAGTTGAGCAGTCTTTCAGGCTCAAGTTACAACTTAAAAAGAAAGGAGAATTATTTCAATGTGATTTCAGTAGTGACTGCCTGACAGTACATAGTTATAGGAAACATTAACTTTTTAATAACTGCTGATAAATTACAGTTCTGAAAATATAATATATGGACTATTAGGTATGCTAAACCTGTTACTTCCCCCATCAGCTTAGGCCCATTTTTTATTTTGGAATTACACAGAGTCAAACACACAAAAACAAACCATAACGAGACACACATATGAGATGAGCCTTGGAAACTTACCCCTCCTGACAACTTAATCACCCTGACTTTGCTGCCGACATGAGGCCCATCACTACCACTGTTTGTCCGCTGCATGACAGTCCTTTTCACACCCGGTTTCTGCTCCTGGGGCCTTGCTGGTACCGAAGCCACTCGAGCTGTCTGTGTTGTGGGCAGCGACGCTGCAGAGGGCTTTGTCTGTAGCACTTTCTGCGGTGTTTGAGGCTGACTCGGAGGAACTGTTCTAGTCTGCCTCAGCTGCTTCACTGGCTTCATCTGCTGTCCTTGATACTGCATTTCACCTCCGCTCTGGAGGAATTCTGTGGGTTTGGGTTGGATATTTGGAACTACTGTATCTTGCTTTCTAACAAGGAGTCTGTTTTTCACATTGTGCCTGGTATGCAAGCCGGAGTGGGGTGTGTAAGTGCTGCCGTTGGTGGGGAACTCGGAGGAGTCATCCTCATGCTGCATGTAGGACTGCTGTGTGGAAGGTTGCTGCTGCTGCTGTGCAAGTCTTTCCAGCAATTCCCTCTTTCTGGCACCAGCCTGCTGCTGCCGTCTCAGCTCCTTCTGCTTCAGAATTTCTTCTCTTAGACGCTTCTGCTCTTCTATCTTCAAACGATACAATCTAGTTTCTTCATCTTCGTCTGGATACTACAAAGGAAAATACAAATGAATTTATAAAATTCTAAACAGATGCCCAGCTTGGTCAAAACAACATTAAATTGTTGTTTCAGATGCTGTAAACCTGTAACTCTAAAGAACTTTTTTAACTATCCCTGATACCAAACCAAGGCTACTAACGGAGTGTATCTGCTGCTACAGTTTATTTGCTATGCATTACAGACAAACAGCACAAATCTGGTTTAGGACATAGATGTCCTACTTCATAGACAGAAAAGCTTTAATACCACTTGACGCATCTGATCAGAATACTAAAAAAAATAATACAAGAAAGTTTCACAAATTGGAACTAATTTAAAAGTTTCCAAAACCAATTAAACTATTAATATAATGCAAGATATCAAAATATGTTTCAAATAGAAGGTAACAATACAGAGGCAACCCACTGTCACACAGGTTTTATCTTGCTCTTTTCTGACAAAGTAACAAAAGGTAGGGTGGTAAATGACCTGAAAGGCCCTGATTAGAACTATTGATTTTTCTCACAGAATTTTCAGCCTGATCTCAAACTCATTTGTCACACAATAATTGGTTATAATGAACAGCACAAGTCAATCTCTCTGACCTTGAACTCATGCACTCTCTTCAGAATCAAAATGTTGCCAAATGCAGTGCTGGAATATTAATGGTATATAGAGAATGCCTTTAATATTCCAGCCCTGGGCCCCTCTGAAAGTACTACACGCCATCAAATAACCTTCCTTAAGATTCCTCAACTCTGGTGGAATGGGTTCTTATGACAAGCTGTATAAAAATGGACCAGAGTCAAGCAAATGCAGATTCTCATCATCCTGCAAACGAAATCAAATCAAATGGCTCTTGCAATAATATCATCAGCATTTTTCAAAATTAGGATGCATACGTTTTCATAATATTTTGTTTTCAACCATTTGAAATATTAAGTTAGACTTGTAGAGACTGCTTACTAATGGTAATGAACACAACATTTTACTCAAGATATATTAATAATCCCTAATAAAAACAGGCTCTCAAAGTAACAATACATGTTGAAAAATGAATGCATAAAGACTGCTAAAACATTTCTCAAAATCTGTGAATCTGTGATGAACCTTTAAGCATATTGCAGGAACTGGGTATGAATTGTTATCAACACAACTGCCATTTTTTATACATATGGGACCCAAATGTGAGACTGTTGATTTTGGTTTGGGCTTTTTTTAAGTGCTTTTAATCGTGGTGCACCCCAGAATCCTCATCAACCCAAGGGAAAAAACAGTAGAACAGGTTCAGCCATAAAGTTGTTTCACAGATGTATCAAGCTCTGAAGAGTCATATTTCCACTTATAGAATCCAGATGTGCAAATCCTGAATGAGTGTTTCCTTTAGCTGTAACTGCTTCTTCCCTGAGCAGGTTTTGATAGGGATTATTTCCACAGATACTAAAAAACAGTTCCATGTCTCACGTTAGAAGTCTAATTAGAAGCTTCTAATTAGAAATCTAATAAGAAGCCTAATAAAATGGCTAAATAAGAAAGACTCCAACAAAACTGGATTCTAAAAATTTGTATTTAATTTCGAAATATGGGCTGTAGCTCAGGGATGAGGTTTAACACAGTCCTTTGCATGAGAATGTTTCATATACAATGAATTCTGATCTTTCTCTATCCTTTTTGGATTATGAAGGTGGTGATTAATGTCTAATCACTGTGAAAACTAGATTATAGGTCTGTGTTGACAGATGGTAACAGGAACATACTTCTTCTACAGGAGGGAACCTAAATATTTTCTCTTATATTGACAGCTGAAGATGCTGATTGTAGCAAAAAAATCAAAAATGACCCTTATGGAACATAGTGAAATGTTAAGACCCTTAAAAATAGGATGAAAAAACACAGATAAGCTCCAGATAGGAGAAGGATGTGCTATTATGCAGAACCTGATGCAATTAATAGTTTTCAGTCATTTTCAGAGGCACTAAATATCATTTATTGAAATTGTCCAAAGAGAAAATCTGTTTTACTGAATGAATTATTCACTTGCTTTGTTTTAGATCAGAATATCCTACAATTTATCTAAACAAAACTTACGAATACCATCAGCCAGTTCCAGGTTTACCTCTGGAAGTTGCAGTGTATTTTTTTTCCCCTCATATTCAACTGAGGTTGTCAATACCAGCACAAGTTTGCATGAGACCTACACTTCTACCAGCTGCCCTTTATTATCAGGGACTTGCTTGCTCATTTTATCACCTAACAAGTTCTGAAGGCCTTGGGAGATGCAGATTATGATGTGGTAAGTTCAGAACACTAACTCAAAGGTTACGCACAGCGGCACTGAGATGTGCACTTTGCAGCATACTAAAATGAGTCTTGCCAGAAGACAAGGAATGAACATCCTGAGGGACTCTGACTAATATGTCCCTGCAACAGCCCTTGGACAGATACACAGATTTTAACTACATCAATATTAAATGCAGAAGACAACTGACAAACTGTATCACCAACATATGAAATTAGAAGAATGCTTAGTAGAATATTCAGGCAATCTGATCCCAAAATGTAAACCAAAATCTTCCTTTCAGAAACTCAATTCAGGAAATTAATACGATCCTATGAAGTCAATTCCTTCTTAAAGAGAAAGGTTCAAAATCCAAGGCCAAGAGCCCTGAGGTTATATGACCACTGCAGATTAGTCTGCAACAGGCTCTAGGTAGACCTAAATCCTTCACCTTCATAAGCAAGTTACTACTACTGTTAATTTCTCAATAAAATACCCTTGCAGCTAGAGGAAGCCCAAACAATATAAAGGCCTTGTGATGACAGACAAAAGATGTGCATGAGTCAGGTGTAATTGAAATTAGTTGTACAATGACCCAACAGTACAGGCTGAGAAGGGCAGCAAACTCCTTACCAGGATGAAAACAGGGGCCAGTTAAATCCTCTCCTGCTCAGCTTTAACTGCACCTTACACAGATAATACTAGAGAGTGGGGGTATATACATGACCTATAGCATATATAAATCATCTATAGTATGTGGTAAAGAGCTTCAGCATACAGAGCAGGCAAGACACCAGGTCAAAATGAAAACAGTAGAAAGTGCCTATTGCTAGTGATTCCCATCCCATTAGCTTAATAAACCCAGTACAGATTTGTCCAACAAAAACAACGCTGCAAAGCAAAAAAAACCGAAAACAACAACAACAAAAAAAACCACAAAAACCCACAAAAAACCCCAACAACAACAACAAAAAAACCAAAACCCAAAGAAAAAGGCAAGGCAAGAAAACATTTTGCCTACTGAATCAACTTGGAGATAGCATAGATCCTTTAAAGTTTAAACTGTTCAAATTTTCACATCCTGTATTTGGAAGCAACATGATCTGTAGGTGAAGAAGCAGAAAAACACAGAGCAGCCTTCTTCTTGGATGAACTATTAATGCTTCACACCTTTTGTGTAGAAAACTCCACAACATGAAGAAATGATGCATTGTATATGGCTCCTCCTTTTACAGGAGGCAGCAGACTACAAAAGGCCAGAGATGCAAGTCCGTTCCCCTGGTTTTGTGAAGGTGGGTTTTTCTGCCAGGTTCTGAGAGCTTCAGTTTTATCTGGGGTAGGTTTGCTTTTCTTTTTTTTTTTTTTTTTTTAAAGTGGGAATTCTCATTCATCTTTGAAGAGCTCTTTAACACAATGTTCCACCAAGGTCTGAAGGGAAGACTGAGCCTTAACTGTAGGTTCTTCTGCCTTAAGGTCCAAGGCAGCTTTGATGGAAAGTGCCAAAAGAAAATGTTACAGGCTGCATTTCTGAATCTAGCTGATGAGCATCATAAGAGAAGCAGAAGTCCTACATCCTTCTCCAGGGGAACCTAGAACAGCACTGTCGACTGACCAAAGACATGCTCTAAAACAAGGGATTAAACTTGCTACTGAAATTTAAGTGCTAGTATCAGCAGCTTGCTTTTCATGTACTGCATTAAAAAAAAAACCAACAAACAACAAAACCCCCACAAAACCGAAGCCAAACACCCAAAAAAACCAACTAATCAAACAAAAAAGCAACAAAGAAAAAAACAAACCCACACCTTTTCATAGATCTGCAGGACTTGTTGCCAGTTAATAGTAATAATCCTGGGTCATAAGAACCAGCTACTGTAAGTATTCTGGTTTGCTATCAAGCAACAAAATGGAATCATGAAATGAGGCTCATCTGTGTCCCTCAGCAGAAGGGGTACAAGAACAGAGTAGTCAAAATTACTTGACCCATAGCATAAATACAAATCTATTCAAGCAGGTTTCCCTGTATTTTTGTTCAGTTGTAACAATAAAAACGTAAGAGGCTTGAATAATTCTGTCAAAAAACTCATGCCAAATCTCTGTCAAAGGTACAGCCAGATCCAAAACATATGAAGGAGGGCAATGAAGATGGTGAAGGGCCCTGAGGGGAAGCTGTATGAGGAGTGGTTGAGGGCACTTGGTCTGTTCAACCTTGAGGAGACTGAGGGAAGACCTCGTTGCAGTTACAACTTCCTTGTGAGGGAAAACAGAAGGGCAGGCACTGATCTCTGTTCTCTGGTGACCAGTGACAGAACCTGAGGGAATGGCCTGAAGTTGTGTCAGGGGAGGTTTAGGCTGGATATTAAAAAAAGGTTGTTCCCCCAGAGGGTGGTCGAGCACTGAACAGGGTCCCCAGGACAGTGGTCACAGCACCAAGTGACAGAGTTCAAGAGGCATTTGGACAATGCTCCAGGGCACATAATGTGACTCTTAGGGATGATACTGTGCAGGGCCGGGAGCTGGACTAGATCCTTGTGGGTCCCTTCCCACTCAGCATATTCTGTCATTTGGTGAAATTGCATCATTTGGCTGCTTGTGTTCAAACCCACAAATTACCTTAAATAAAGGGCACCTACATATACACATCACACATTTCAGATTGCTGATAAAATGAGCTCATGAATCCAAGGAAAATAGGAGACATCCTATAAAACAGAGGTGCTGAGCATCTTGGACAAACAGAGAGTGAAGGACAAGTTTACAAGTTACCTGAAGCAACACACTGCTCCCTTGCCAACTTCCAACTGGTAAAAAACTGTGATAAGAATCTTCTAAGCACAAGACAGGAGGCACCATTGTAAAATGACCTTTCTCCATTCTTTCCCTTCTTAAAATTCAAAAATGCTTGGAACTGCCTTCAATCCTCTTAACCTAAGCTGACCCCACAATGAGCAGAATTAGGTCCACATCATCCAGACTTTTCAATTTCATTGACAAAATTATGATTCAGAATGAGGATAAAGTTTAAATCCTAGAGAGTAAGAGCTATTCTAAACAGGCATTTAAGGTCAGTATTTTGCGGCCTCACAGGAACACAGTGTTTCCTTAGTAAAGTAGAAAATACAGTTTATAATCTTCCAGTCACTCGTATTGCAAACCTTTCAAATATCTGTATTTAAGTTGACCAAGACCTCTAATAGCCAATACTGCTATTTCTTTTTTTGTGCTTCCTGAATGATAGGGCACTCATAAATATACCCACTAACTCTTCAGGAAGAAAGATGCAAGGAAAATATTAATAATTTTCCAGTTGAAGACACTTGCAAAATAACCTGCCCAATTCAGTTATGAGCAATACCGTTGAAAAAGATGACAGAATTTAACTCTTTCTCATCTTCAAAGAAAGCAAAAGAACATGGTGACGTCAGGTAATGACAAGAAAAGCACACAAAAAACCTGGAAAACATTACAATTTGCTAAAGGAAACAAATGTAATTACCTGCATTACAACAACAGTGTTGGTTAACAATAGGGTTAAATGCTTGAAAATGAACATTATTAGTGCACCAATCCTGTCTGCAGGAATGACAATAAGCAGCATCAGTGAACAAGACCACTGCAGTGGCACAGCTGCAAAGGGACAACTGCTACTATACCGCTGGCTGCACATGGCTTTATTCCAGGTCTGCTTTGGAAGGAGCACAACTCTGTGTGTGTACACATTCACACACACTCCTCATTTTTGACAAGTGGGTACTTTTAGAGTTAACAACAGGAAACACTAGGAGATATTTTTTCCAAGACAACTCTTTTTTTATATCCTGCTTTGCAAAAAGTTGTGAAAACAGGTATCAAACTGTTTTTCAAAGATAGTTTTAACACAGAAATAAAAAAGAATCTTGATTTTTAATACCCCAAGAATTCACACAAGTATTATTAGTTAGTTTGTTTAAAATGCAAAATGGAAAGAACAAGGTAACTGCTTCGGGCTTTTTGTTTTGTTCGTTTTTTTTTAATTCATTTGATTAAGGGGAATTAAAAAATAATCATACATTTTTCTTAATGTTGTCAGAGATATTTCAGAACTAATGCCTAATTTTCAGATAATTACACTACAGAATAACTTCCAAGATATTTTAGATGGGGAGGCCTGTTTGCCTCAAGACTTACCTTACTAATGACCTGAAAGGCAGAGGCTTCTCTATGAGGCACTGCATTTTCTGTGACTAAGATTATTCCAAGAGACTGAGTTGAGGGGAAGGAGATTACTTTAATACTTTTTACAAAAAAGGTGAAAATTAAGAGCTGAAAAAAGGATTATTTTTATTTCCATTGAAAAGCAAGTGCACAAGAGGTCAAACTGCTAGCAGTGGGTTTGTGCCTCATTTGTGGAAATTAGTTACAACCATCCCTAATTCAAGAACAAGATGAAAAGGTAATCATGAGCAGCTTAAAAGGAAGACAGTATTAGCACAGTTAAAGCTTTCAACAGTTGTTGAAGAAAACCTGGTTCATGAGACAAGATTCACGGTTAACTATAGCTATAAAGATTTACAGTTCTTCACAGAATAACCTGATAAAGTACACAAGGTACATTTAGCCTTCATGCTTGGGATTAAAAGCACCACCAGTGCAATCCTACCCACTGTATCAAACTACCAGTGCTCTTGAAGAGTCTTCTCTAGCTTCCAGGGAAATGGTCATCTGTTCACACTACATAATCCAGTGGAGCTGAAAACACTGGCAATCTCATTTCTTTGATTGTGCAGGGTACTGGCAGAGCAAATAGCATAATTTTCTCCAAAATTGAAATCTTTAAAGCATCTCCTATTTTCCCTCATGTCACAAGGTTTCATAAAAGAGATATTTTCTTCGAGAGCAAGAAGCTCCATGGATGATCTCCTGCATGGATGCCCAAGGCACTATTGGAGACTGAACAGCCTAAAGGAAAACAGCATGAGGAAAATAACTCTCCAAAGTATTTTTTTTTCTTTTGAGCCATACAACACTGCACAAAAAGAGAAAAGGCTTTCTCACTTAGACTAGGATAACCTGAAATAAAAAGATCATAATTCTGCAAGATAACAATGAGCAAATGTGTACTTCAGAGGCTTGTATCACTGATGACCTTTACTCAAACTCTGCCTTTTCACAATAGAAACAACAACTGCAAAACAGATTCACCACAGCTTTGCCAATATTTACACACCCTTTTTTTTTTTGGTCAATGAAGACTGTTTCTGCTATTGCACTAAAAGAGAAAACTGCCACTCAGAAGGGAGGCCTCTAGTGGCACCAGAAAATATTTGGTAAACACTACATTGTGTTCTTACAATTCGTTACGTCAGACTAGAAAAGTTTTTTAAAGGTGGGAACTTTGTTTCTTGATTGTTTAGTTTTTTGTTCTCTTGCTTAACAACAACAACAAAAAAAACCCTTACCTCTGGTTCAGATTTTCCTTCTGACTTCGCCTGGCCCACTGGTGTGACTGCTTTAGCTTTCATCTCAGGCCTTCCCTGAGAGTTTCCACCACCACCACCAACAGACTTGGTAGCAGACATGGTGCTGGTAATGGGTTTGACCTGAGCAGCTGGGGTGGAGTTTCTCCTGTTGTTGCTCATTTCCATAGCATGGGACGGTGCTATCGGCAACTCACGCAAGTTACTGTTTCTTGGAGCAGTTGACTGGAGCTGCTGATTGGAACGCTTGACAATATTCTGTGATGGTGTATTCTGAAAAGTAGAAAGGAAAAAAAACCTGCAGATTCCCACTACAAACCAGGTTAAAGTGTTTTCAGTCTCACATTTCCCTGATATAGTTAATTTCAGGGAAGCAAACTGCTTGAAGAGGCACAGTATTTCCAATGTCAGAAGGAAAATTATAGAAATGAGAACATTTTAATTACCTTTTTTAATTAAAAGCAAAACTTAATCTTTACTTTTTAAACACCATTCTCAGAAATTGGCTTCACTATGTGATTTCCTTTCCTAATCATAGTAATTATTCTGAACTACAGTCACATTGTCTTGAGCACTGCACAGACTATTGTGATGCCCCAACTCGCCAAGCAACAGAGTATGCTGCACAGGAGCAAATTCACAAGACATCAGTGGCACTATCTGAACCAGAAAGCTGATTAGCAGTAGTTTAGAGAGGCCTTCAAGCTGAAAGACAGTGTCAGAGAACTGGGCTCCCACACAATCACAATCTACCAGCAGTTGTAAAGTCCTATTAAACAAACCTATCCTTCAATAACCCTTTATTGCTAGTTCTTGGGCATCTACCACATCTCCTATTAGGCCCAGATGAAAAAGAACACCAAAGATAGGAGGAGAAAACGGGAAAGATATATGTTGTAGTTTTCAATGTAGATTATAAAATTATCAAGGTAGAAAATGAGAAAGAAATTACAAAAGAAGAGGACAGAGCAAGAAAGGAATGAATGGGACTGAAAATGAATAGGAAAGGAAGGGAAAAAAATGGGACCGGCACGTTCAGAAACCTGTGCTTACATGCCTGCTGCTCATGAAGAACCATGCAAGACAACCACTGATGTATGTGGTACTTACATGCCTTGGCTTCATTGGACCCTGTCGTGGCTGACACTGCATCCTGTTGTTATTTGGCTGCTGCTGCGTGGCCTGTATGTGAGGCCTGAACTGTGGCTGGTTCATGGGCATTAAGGGCTGTGGTGGCCCTTGGAGATGATGATGGTGTTGCTGCTGCTGCTGCTGGTGATGGTGTTGCTGTTGCTGCTGGTGATGGTGCTGCTGAGGCTGAGGTTGTGGCTGAGGCTGTAATGGAGGATGCATGGGACCCTTCACATGAACAAAAAGATTATTTTAGTTTCGAGGTAACTAACTGAAAAAATCCAGCTCCAGTCTCCTGAGTCCTTAAAACATCTGTAAGCAGCTGTGAACCACGATAAACCAAAATTATACTGAATAGAAAACAAACAGAAGCAGTGCAAGATCATACTACACTTAAACCTCTGTAAGCCAACAGCTGAAGTGTTGTCTGTTTCTTTGGAGGTTTATTACTCTTCCCCCCCCGCCCAGCATCAACAGACTTCGGGGTTTCCCACATCCAGAACACAGACACCGTGATAGGATCCCGCACATCCCCAAGCCCTTTCCCACTTCCAGCGGTGCCGGCAGAGGGCGGTGCCGGCCCGCGCTGCCGGGGATCTCGGGATGCGGCAGGATCTGGGGATGCGCGGAGCACATCCAGCGCCTTCCAGGCACGGCAGCAACAGCGACACAGCCCCATCCACCTCCCACCGGCACGGCCGGCCGCAGCCCCGTACCTGCATGGCGGGCTGCGTGTGCGGGGCGAGGAAGGGCTGTCCTGGAGCCTGCAGGAACTGCTGCCGTGGGGGGATGAAGGGCCGAGGGTTGGCCGCGCCCGGCTGGTTGAAGTGCAGGATCCCCACCGGCCCCTGGGGCTGCATGTTGGGCCGCACCGGCCGGTCCCGGGGATACACCGGCTGCTGTCCCTGCTGGTTAAAGGCTGGCCCCGGCTGGCTGAAGGGCATCGGGCTCTGCGCGGGGACCGGGTGGGCGCTGTTGAGGAGCGGGGGAGGTGGTGGCGGCGGGGGGCTTCGCTGCTCAAACAGGGGATGACCCGGGAACCTTGGATCTGTGGGAATCAGACACGTGATTAAATGACAACCTCCCTGGGGCACACATGCATTTTGGAAATGTAAAGCTCTGTTTTGTTATGGAAAGGTAATCCAAAATTTGCAGCATGCAAGACTTCATGGGATGTTTTAAGAGTGACTCTCAAGGTTATTTTTTCCCCTGCTTCTGCCAGTTGTGTATAAAGGGAATTGATCCTTGAAATACCAGCACAACGGGTACTTTGCTGGAATCAGCAATACCTTTTTGAAATTCCACTTTAATAAAATCAATGAAGGATTATAGTTTAAACCACACAAGAACTCATGAAACATCGATACCATTTGCTGACCAGGTATTTAGCAATTTTTTACATATTGTGTGTAAAATGTCTCCATACAGATATACTGTCAGGACATATATATCGTATAAACATAACAGGTAGTTACTATGTATTTTGTTTTCTAGGCTGTATCGTTCTAGCTAACCTTGACAGATTCCCTACACTACAAACAGGCTCTAGGCTATTTAAAGAGTTTCTAGCATGGAGACTACTTGTTACAGAAGATAATAACAATGCGCAACAACTTTATTGCAACAATTACTTAGTATTATTTTTACTTTGTATCTGTATAAATACCCATATTGATGGCAGTTACAGATGAGGACATACAACTACATAAAAAAAAGTAGAAAGATCAGACAACCACAATTTTGGCATGTACCAGTCTGGCTACATCAAACACGATCTTCCAGCCTTCAGGTTCTCCCAAACACTTTATGGTGTGGAACAGACACGTACACTGCAGAGTCACTTCACAGAAGTGGATTTTGTCTGTTAGTGGGAATGAAAATGCTTACCTGCTATGAAGAAAGGATCTCTGTCCTGAGGAGGTGGAGGAGGGAGCGGGGGTGGTGGTGGTGGCGGCCCTCTCCACTGGTCCTGGATTGGCAGCCTTGGAGCTTGGGAGAAATTAGCAGGAACTGGTCCAGGCGTATGCTGCTGGAAGTCTGGAGGGCCCTATTTAATAAGGCAGAATAAAAATTAAGACTATCATCCAGAAACTTATGTATTGCCTACTACAACTTTTTTCTCTTAAAAACACAATTGCTTTATGAATTATCTCCTATCACCTATACAAATTGGCAGCCCTTATCGTGTCATTCCTTCACAATGGCAGATATATTAAATCTGAGTACAGTATCTTGAAATGAATTCACAATGTTTTAATAATCACTAGCACCACAGGAATACCATTTCTTCTCAAGCTTATTGAAATCCATGCAATTATTGACCTTCTTTCCCATTAATCCAAAAAAAATCTGAATGTCTACTTTAGAAGACATTCCTGACATTTATCTTCTTAAACTGTACTATTCTTCATCATCAATTTAGTACAACGTAAGCTACAGAAGTGAAGCAGCTTTACTTATAAAAAAAAAAGTGGGGGCGGTGACAATTTATAGCATTCTGAAATTAAAGAAATCATCTTTTTAAAAGAGGAATGTAATGTTTCTGTCTATTTACAGCTTATCATCTGAAGCATTTTAAGATTACAAAATTTCCTTTTCTCTGGTAAGGTGATGTGTTTTTGTCTTTTTTTTAATGTAAAGTGAGCTTTTGCATATTGCAGGAAGGATATTAATCCAAAAGAAGAACTTTGAAGACACATTTAATCAAGTAATTCACAATATAATTTTTTACTTTTATATCAAAAGTTGACAAAACATGTTGGCAACCCCTGATATATAGAGTAAGCTTTGCTTTACCTAAATTGTATTCTCAAACATTTCCTTATTACATGAGTAAATCAAGTAAGTAATGAAAATAATCCATGAACATCCTTGTTTTCCCCTATAAAGATTCCAAAATCAGTGATAGTATCTGTTCTGTCTACATGTGATGCTCATCTTTAAGCTTAAAACTTGCCATTGCTGAAGACAAGCTTTACAAAACAGATTTCAGACCAAAAACTCCCTGACAGACTGAAGTACAGTCATCAGCAAAGCACCCAACAAGTAAACTGAGTGGCTTATCATTTATCTATTGAGCTGCCCTCACCAAGAACATGTGCAGTCTCAGTCTATCCTATTTGTACTGCACAAACACTGGCATTTCAGGAAAAGAATTTCTCACATGGCAAAAATGGGTATTTGCCCTGGATGCTGAAGTCTACTCACTAAGCAGCACAAGACAAAGCTGCATCACACCCTTCTACCAGCACAATGCAACTGGGATTGGCCAGGCCCAAATATGCAGATGAGAGGCACTGAGATCAGAGCCATTATTAAATCTGTGGCCTTCCTGAAACCACCTAAATGGGGATATGTGAGGTACTAAGGCCTCTTATTTGGAAGCAAGACTGTGACTACTTATTTTATGCCATTATACAGCCATCAACTGTAAATACTTTATTTTTCCTAGAGATTAAAGGGTCTATATCCCCTTGCCAGTGCTTCTAGTCAGCCAATCTCCTGTGGGTATTTCATTTAGTGCAAAGACATTATATTACACTCAAGCATGACAGTCCTCATAACATACACACTGTTAGTAGGAGGAGCTGCTACAATTCTGCAAGTGAACAGTTACAACATACAGTATTTTTGCCACCTTAGAACTCACTAACACCTTTGAATTTCACAGGCTGTCTGCAAACAACAGCAGCTGGGGGAAGATGGACCTATCTTCCACTTTTTCTGGGATGGAAAAAGTGACATTTATTTGTCCCATAAAAATCTGTCCAGGTTTAGCTGAACAAGGATGTTCAACTGCATTGCCCTTCCCTTGTGCTGAGCAGGACAGCACTGGCTGCCTGCCAAAAGAGCAACTGAACACAAACCTTGAGGATCCTGGCCCTTTGCTCCCAAAAATACACCTCTACCATCACCACATGTAGGAGCTGCCGGAGGTACTTTGAAACTAATCCCCCATCTCAGAAGCCTTGGTGATAAAAGCCAATTTCTCAAAGTACTGCTCTTACAGCCATTCCAGGGAATACACAGCCCTTCCACATTCTGCCATTCTCGAGGGAGGCACCCAGAAAATCAAGGGGTATTCAGCTATTTAGTTATTAGTTTATCACTGAATAATGCACGAGGTCATTGCGACAGTGGCATGGCAGGATCCAGTTCATCAGGGCAGATTCACACAAGGTGGTTTCTATCCTGTATCTTATTTACAGCACGCAGCCACATGCGTGTATCACACCGGGGAGAGAACACGGACTTGACAGACAACCTGCTTTTTCCTATTTTTGGAGAGCTTGACTTAGAAGCTCTCAGATTCTTCATTTTTTTCCCCTAGACACAATACATGCCTACATATACCCTTGTCATTTCTAAAATAGCGAACGAAAACCAAATTATGTGGAAACTTAATGAAACATGGGCTAATAAATCCAAAGTACCACATACCTGCCACCCGAGCTGAAACACTGCCAGCAGCAGTGATCTGGCTGGGCTTGGTTGCAAGCACCAAATGGCATGGCAGGGATCAGTCTCCTCTACCTGCTTCTTCCAATCTCTGTATTCTGCCTGGTCAAGTCTCTCCCCTCATTGCCAAACCGCAGTTTTAGTGCAAGGCTAAAAGGTTAACAGGCTTAGGCTACAAAACAAGCAGGCATGTCTGCTTCTATGACCACCTTTGTAACCCACTCTCAAGCATCTTCCCAGTATTAATTCTTTGCCCAATTCGCTTTTTTGTTCTTCTGGTCCTGCTCACTCTTTAGATACATTCTCTTATCCTCATCACATCTTTCACTCTGTCTGCTGGCTCCTCATCCCAGCATGGACTCCCAGCTTTCCAATTCCAAGCTGGCAGTTTTGTCCTATGGTCAGCTCTTATTTGCCCCACCCAGACCCTGACTTCCTTTCTGTACTCTCATTCCAGGCCATTTCTCCTCTTTTTCCTGCCACAGAAGCAGAAGCCAGTGATGGTACAGGTTTAAAAAGCTCCTCTATTTGTATTTTAAATAAACAATTCTTTGTATCAGCTTTCCCTCTCCTGCCAACCTTGTTATTATACCCAGATTTACCTCCTGCCAAGGCAGCCCTGAATTGCAAATGCATGCAAAGTCTTGTTGAATTTCACACAGCTCTTATGTATCGAAACATCCTCTGAGCAGCCAAACAATTTTCTTCCTTGAGAACTAAGCAATAACAAAACATTTCTAAATAACTCACTTGGGCATAACAATACTTTTCCACGTTTCAATCCTGGAATGAAAGTATTTGGAAAACTTCAACCAAAAGGATTCAAAATGAGGCCAGCAACCAGCACAGCATCTTGGTTTCGGCCACAGAAGACTTTTAGTATTACACATGCTGAGAGCAGCTTTATATTTCCCATCATAAGAAGACTTTAAACCTTTATGAAGTAAGATTTAGCTAAGTTTTAGAACTGAGTAATACAAGGTTATTTCAGATCTAGGAAACGTCACACTTTTTAAAAAATGGTGTTACAGTTCATTTACAAAAAGTGACACAGACAAAGAACCAGCAAGATATTTTACTGTTAAAAATGCAAGCAATGCTGATTTCAAGCTCTCTGTGATCTTTACTATCAAAGGTGTCCATTCAGGTTAAGAAGCAAACATTTACTGTCCTCTAAATACTTTCAGTGATTTTAAGATAAAGCTACAGGTATGCAACTGTTATCCAAAAGCTGGTGTCAAAGAATCCCAACAAATGCTAAGATAAAACTCGAGAGAAAAAAGATTCTCGGTGTATTAATAGTATATTTTGTACAAGTACACCCTACAAATCAAAATAACTCAAACCAGCCCAACAAAGAGCGAGAAGGAAATATCTGAGGTTTGGAACTCTCTCTATTGGCTTCTTTTTTCCACTCCTAGCAGTTAAGAAGTCTAGGTTTTTTTTCCCCACTCACTTTTTAACTAAGATTTCAGTTAAACTTTGAGACTGGGCAGTTTGTAAAGATAACAAATATTTTCCAGTCCTAAAGCCAACCCTTATTCCCTGTCTTGCTTTTGATGTAACATGAAGATCCTTTTTATATCCTGCCACAAACATGAGCTGACAGGATCCATAAGTGCCCAAACCACGACTCTTCCCTTCCAGAGCACCCACAGGGTTGGGGTTTTTGAAAGATAAAAGCTTCAAAAATGCTAGAACTACAGAATTATGACTGGCATAAATCACACAACAGAAAAGCTGCAAGATACACACACAACTCAGTATCACTAACAAATACCTACTTATTTGCTCACTGAGTGGATTTTAACTTTATGTATATGACATTTTGAAAAACTACTAAAATATGACTGATCACATTTCTTGGCTGACAACCAAAGGCCAATCACGAAAAATTAATTGCAAAGACATTTGTTATTTGCTGAAAAACGAATTACCAATATTTGCTTTTAAAAAAACCCAAAAAACCCCGAAATTAGTTTGATTCTCTTCCTTCTTGCAGCCATGAAAAAGACTGACTCCTTTTTCCCTAAACCAGCTTTGCTTCTACTATTCTAAAGAGTGAAATAAAATTCTACCCTAAATGACAGTAACACAGGTAGAGAAAAACTTGTATTTTCAGATTTTACACTGCTGAGATTTTTCTTATAAAAGTTTTCAGGATAATTCCAATAAGAATTTGATTATGCAGTTGATTAATTCCATGGACTCCATGTGAAACTAAAACTTTAATGTTCAACTAGACACAAATGAACTTTTAAGAAGAAAATATAGAAAAACACCTGGAAGTTTACAAGTGGTTTATCTATTTTTCTGAAATGCCATTACATTGGATTTTTTTCCATTTAACAGGAATACAATAATATTACAATTTCAACTTTTACTTACGCCAAATTTGAATTGTCCTAAAACCAGTACAAAGTAATATAACAGTTCTCCATTAGTTAAAGCTTTTAAGGGTGGGGTTGGGCTTTTGGTGGTCTTGGTTTGGTTTTTTGCTTAACAGTAGTTAAACGATAATTTTAGGAGTGGATTATTTTACCATTAGTGTTAAATTCTACATTCAGCAAGAATTTGTTGCTAATAATCCCCAAGCGCCCTCTGGTATTTGGTAGAAAAAAACACGCAGAGCTACTTAACTTCAAAAATTAATGAAGAGCAGGTGCAAAAGACAGGTTTCATAATGGTCTATTTTTGATAAAATAAGCATACTGTAACATAGATGCATAATAAATCTTTATATGCACAGTAGTTACTCCCATTTTTCATGGTTTTCCTATCCGGACAGTTTCCAATTACACCCAACTATTCAGTACACACAACAGCTAAGACTCCCTGCAAAACATCACTTTAACTATTACTTCACCATTATTAAATCTTTTAGCAAGCTTCCCTACTCACTAAGGAGTGCTCTCAACTCTATAATTTAATTTATCCTTACGAAATTTTACTTTAGAAATTGATTAAAAATCTGGTATATAAGAATACAAGAACTGAGGTCTAGAAGGAAATTACATTGGAAGCAAGAGTTCTGTGTGGATTTCCACAATCACAGACATTTTAGAAATACTTCAAAGGGGAAGATAACAGCACACCACAGTGCTACTGACAGGTATTTTGTCTTAAATCTTTAATTTTGTGAAGTTTACCCTTACAAAGAAAAAAATGTACCCACTCTTCCTCCCAACACATCCCATAATTTAGAGCACCTCAGACTGACATTTTTATACAATTCTGAATGACTGCAGGTTGTACAATTTCCTCTTTCACTAATTTCCATTACTCAATATAGCCAAGGCATAACTTCTACCCTATCAATCACTTTTGTGGGGAGAAAAAAAAAAGGCAATGCAAACTTGTGTCTACAATTCATTAGAGTTGTGAATAGCTCATTGAACATGACTTTCACACATTCAGGCAACCCCACCTTCTGAAAGAACACAAGATAAGGTTACTTTAATCCTTTCAAAGAACTGCACTATTTTGCCTTCCTTTTATCCCTTTAAATATCCTTCCTAGTTAAGAAATTAACATTTTCTCTCATACAATTCTTACACAAATTGTACTTTTACTTTTCTGCATCTCTTGTTAATTACATGATGTTATCTCCAATAATCTATTCATGAAGCACAGATAACTTTGGTTACCAATAAAAGGGAAAACTTAGCATAAATTGCTTAGCACAAAGTTAATCTTATAAAGCAAGGAATAAAGAGGATCTAACGGCTATTATATGACTTATCAGCTTCTCTAAAAGGGTCACTACTTTTTTTCATCAGACTAATTAAATACCTTAACAATGTCATTGAAACTTCATGAATCTTGCAATAAAATACACCCTGCCTCTACAACATGTTTTCATTTATTAATCTTACTTAAAATGCAAAGAGCCAGGAGAACCCCATTGACAGTTAAGCAGGGCCACTCAGTTAATTCTTCTTATGTCGTTTAAATGCAAAGAATAATGACCACTATAACCTATGACAATTAAAACTATAGCCATCTGTCACAAGATGTTAATCCTCTTATTTCAGCAGCTACTAGACTTTCTGAAAAGCTTTCCTAAAATGCCTACCTTCTGCTGCAAGGAACTGACTTTTCATCCTCCTGTGTAGGAAACCCTGCTCATATATGTTGGATATGGTTCGAAAATTTTCAAGTAGAAATATATATCTATATATTCCACAAACCATGGGTCTTCATGTTCAGGTTTCACAATATTTCCATTTACTGTGCAGAGCATACAGAAAGTGAGAAATCACTCATGGAAATTTTTATTAAAAAATTTATTTTGTTTTTTCTTCAAATACATTTTAAATTACTCAGCAGTGTTCCTGTGATGTCTATGACAATCATCTAAGTCCACCAAGGTGGCATGAAACCTAGCAAGCACCACGGCTCTCCCAATGAATTTAGTATAAGATCACCTTATATATATAAATTCATGCCTTAAATTCATGTCAAACAAGGACAAAAATTAAAGTTCACAGTGGCCACCAAAGTCAAGACAATAATTGCATATTACCCATAAATGAGTCTTCTCAAAGCTTCTGGAATACATTTTCTGAGAGGGAAATGCATGAAGATAGCCAAGTGCTGGTTCAAGTATGAGGACTGCACAGATCCTGGTATTACAGGCAGACTAAGTCTGATTGAGAGGGGGATGATATTTTGAATTAAGCTGAAAGCAATTTTTAATATTAAAATGTACTGTACAACTTGGACAAGCTTCTCTTTGATCCTACACAACCCTAAGAGACAAGAAAGTGTTGGAAGGTTTAGGCACAAGTCCAGGTCATCAGTAAGAGAAATCAACAGTGCCTCATTTTCACTGTTTCAGGTCTCAAAACAGAATTCAGCCATCACAGAAAACCAGTACAAGGGGAGAAAGACATGGAATCCCCTGTTATTTAAGCCAACTCATGATCAAATATCTAAAATAAGGAACACGGGCAATATAGACAGAGAAGGATACTTCTACCCTACAGGATAAAACAACCCATAACAGTTCACGAGACTGAAGCTGAAAATAAGAACTGCATACTAAAAGCATCCCTTTTCAGCAAGTTTCAGAGACATAATTCATGTTGCAAAAGGAGACAAAAAGGCACCCAGCTAAGAGAAGCAACAAAGCAGAAGGGCCCACAAGCAACCAGTCCTCCAGAGAACTTCTGCTTCACAGAGAGGTTTCTTGAACCTCCCAGCTGCTCCACCACTGAGGTACCTTTGCTAGAAGGATCTGCAGGACAAATGTTCCCATACAAGAACAGTTCTCAGGAAACAGTCCTCAATGAAACACAAACATATAAAAAGTATTGTTAACTAAATCCCAACTTTGGATTTAAATTCCTAATCATGCTGATGTGCAGAAAAGCCAAGCTCCCATCCATCTGTTTTGTATGGATGAAGGAAGAGTGTCTCCAAAACGCTGTTGCAGCCTGCACTACATTAAGGAAGAGTAAACCCAAACCTCTCAGATCACAAACCAACATAATTTCTCAAACAGTAGATTCTTAAACTAATTCATCTGGAAGATTCACTTTCACGATAGTTTGCAATTCTCTTCGGGAGTGGGGTGTAAAAGAATGTGTGATCACTTTTGTTTCCAGCCCTCTAACTGCTTAAAGTAAGTCCAATACAAACAGAAATTGGAGTCAGAGTATAAGGGACATTAATCCCATTCAGAACAATGAACTCTCCCTTGAAAGTGGAGAACTTCATGATCATTTTATGTAAAGACAATAAAATCCTGTGTTTTTGTGGGGTTTTGTTCATTTGGGATTTTTTGCTGAAAGCCCAAAGTTTTAAGAATGTGTAAAAAATTAGAGACTCAAAACCTCTGGACATCCTTTGCTCTCAAAACTAATGAGATAAGATCTAACAAAATTCATACTTTTCCACTGGACTTAACAGACACTTCTCCATGTTTATTGACTTGGCGTTCCTTGGTGACCTGTAAGTCACTGACAATTAGAAACAGCTCTGAGGTTACAGCTAAACTGGTTCATGAATATCAAATCCAAGATTTCTATATTACACTCCAAGCTCGAAGGTGCAGTTATAATTAATTTAAAAGCAACTGAGAACATCAATGTGACCTGAGGATACTACTTCTCCTTTCAACAAAAAATGCTCAGATTGCTACAAGGAAGGTCAAGAAGCAGCCAGCTTTATAGAAGACAAACATCAGAATTGCTGCTAACCTGGACTTTCCACTGGATTAGAAAAGGACATTTCATACCTGATTAGCAGTCAAATTACCTGATTCATAATTTTTAGTTCACAAGGAAATATTATTTTTGACATGTCCTACACCTCTCTGACCTTACAAACACATTGATGTGAGAACTTTACATACTCAGAGCTCCCAATGTGCTTGTGGGTACTACTCACGTGTTGTGCAGGAAGGCCTGAACATTTTTTCCTTTTTGGGTATCCTACAGTCACAACTCACAATATTCCTCAAAATTACCTTATTTTATTGTAAACAGTAGTGACTTACTGTTTCATACCGAATTAAGTTGTTATCCTTACACATCCTTAAGTACTGGCAAGACCTGAAGGTGCAGAACTTGAAGAAATACCCGTTTACAGATTTACTTTTTTTTGTACTGTGATGACACAAATGTACTATATTATCTTTTAAAGTGACATTTTCACAGCTCAGTAAAATAGCTTAAGATAACTACACTATCATCTAGGACTTTCTAATATTATAGCATATATATTTCAGTTCTCTATTCAGTCTTTAAGCGTTACATTACTCTTAATGCATTGTACTCAGAAGGCAATTATACATTTTAACTGGTTTTCTTTACAAGTCTTGATTTCTTCAAAGTATCTCTTAAAGAGTGCCCAATTAAGGGTAAAATAGCATACACCTATTTTTAGCTCTTTGCCTTGACAAAAATTTATGCTTTGCTTACAATGCTTTAAAAACTTCAAATTTCATTCATACAAATATACCAAAAAACAATGTACATACCTGTATCTATACAAATAAAAACTTTTTCACTCTTGAGCACTGGCACAGGTTGCCCAGAGTTTGTGGAGTCTCCATCCTTGGAGACACTCAAAAGCCATACTGACATGATCCTGAGCAAGTGCCTCTAATGTGGCTGTGCTTGAGCAGGGGGATGGACCACGTGACTTCCAAAGGTCCCCATCAACCTGAGCCATTCTGTGATTCTGTATTCAGCAGGTACTAAATCTGAGATTGAAAAAAATCCTGCATCATTAACACAGGAAAAAAATAAAATCTGCAACTCTTTCTTCCTTGGTGGTGATTGCAGGTAGCAATCACTTAGCAGAAAAGTAATGACAATAACTATAAAATATAAATGCACAAGTTTTCTGTTTGATTTTATTATCTACAGAGCATGTGCACACTGGAGCTAGCATGACAAGTTAAAGGGTTACTGCATTTAGAAGCCATCTATTTCTCTCCTACTTAATAGCTGTTACCATCATGTTTAGCTGCTGCTGCTCCTCCTGCAGATGGGAATTCACTGATATGATTAAATTTGATGGTATGATAATGTATGGTAATCGTGATTAATCAGAAGCCCACTAGCAAATGGAGAATGTTGGGTATTATGTCACCTGCATTTTAAACTGCATTCCCTCTATGCCAGCCTGACAATACTTGACAGCTGGGGAGATCTCCAGCTACATCTGCTTGCTACTACTTCTGTGTCTGATAAGAGAAAGTGCCCATCATTCCTTCACTATCTTAAGTGCTGTAATTATAGGGCTTTGCAGTCAAGTTGTGAAAACAGTACCTGTTAAAAACGAAAGCTTTTTGCTGGCTGCGGAACAAGCTCTGTCTCACATCTGCAAGGGCTATAATCTGAAAGAAATGTAATTTGATGCAGCAGTCTCATTCAAACATGATTTGCATGAAATGCTGTATAAAGCAGGATCCAAGAAACGTCAATCAACACCACCTGATACCATGTATCCTGTTAAATGAAAACAAAATGCCTTCTACACTACCTGTGATCTGCCACTGCTACACAGTGATAGAGTGAAAATTTCATTTACTGTTACTCATTATAGTGAAGCCGTAGCTAAAGCAGAATAATTGTGAGGAAGTAGGAGAATCATTTTCACAAGCAGCTTTTTATTTCCATTAGCGGTTCTTCTCCTACATATGTACTGCTGCAAAGATATGAGTTACTAAGTATTCAGTCTAAAATGATTCACTGTGCTCAGGTGCAGGAGTGCTTATAATTTGCACTTACTGTGAGTATTGCGGAGTATGAGCCACCACCTTAACAACAGTTGCTAAAAAATCCTTACTCCCATGTAGCAACTCATGATTGAATTTGAAACAACGGGAAAAAATTTTACTCCCTATTTGCATTTCCCACAGCAAACACTATTGCAAGGAGTTTTGTTTTCAAAGGCACCACAAATTTCTGCCTCGACATCCTGCAAGAGGTGGCACAGCCGCAGTCCCAGATCCACTGGTTTAATACTATTAAACCAATCCATGTGTGCTAAAATGGTGTTGTGGGCTGATCCATCTCAGTCCAAGGACCATCTGGGAAAAAATAAGTAAACTGTTCTCTAATGTACCTCTTATAATTAATTCGTAGAGCACTAATATATTGCTTTTTTAGACAAAATGTTTCAAGCAAGTGCCGTCAAGGACAGCAACCTGTATTTTGAGTAATGACTGGTCACTTGTTTAAAAACCTCTCACAGATCAAATCTTAAGGAAGTATTTAAAAACAATGTCTGAATCACAAACAACACTTCAAAGCTCAGAATTCATCAAAATAGTTTCCAGAAATGGTAGAAAAATATTAATCAAAACTAATCAACTGCCTTTTGCAGCATCCATTTAAAACACCAGCTCATGTTCTGGATATCAAGTGGAAAAATGCTGAATGAGAATATAAAATAATTTTAGTAAGTTTTTTGAGATTTAAGTGGGAAAAAAGTCATGTATTCTTTGAGATAAAAGATTATTTTGAAAAGGAGTTCTAAGTTCCAAAAACAAGTCCTATCTAAATCCCCTGGGACATAGGTTATTCACAAGGGCCTGACTCTAATAAAGTCTTAAAAACACTGAACAGAACAATTTATGCAATACAATTCAACATTTTCAGACTTGAATTCAACAGTTACCCAGAAAACACCCACCCAGTGCACTAAGGTGTCCTACCTAAAGAGAAAAGCTCTGAGCATTAAAAAATGGCACAGATTAGTCACAGCCAGACACTAATGTCCCTTCACCTTGTGCTTTGAGCCACTTCAGAACATTCCCAACTCCAGCTCTGAAACTCAAGTTGACCAAAGTTAATAAACGCATTTGTGGGATGGACACCTGCCAGGGTCACACCACACCCAGGGCGACAGCTTAAGGACAGCAGCTAAATCTGCATACATTCCAACTTCCTGAAATTTTTCCTGTCAAAAGGCATTAACAGGTTCTGCTCTTTCAGCAGCAGTTTCAGAGGAGGATCTAGAGAAAGAGGAAGGCCTCAGATATGAATTCCTCACTTCTGCCTTCAGCAGTGTGATGCAGGTTATTCCCAATCTCTTCTCTCCAAACGCCTCACTCCAGCCCCAAGTTTGGATGGCAGGGATACTGCAAAATTTCAGGCTGAAGAATGTCAACACCTCCCCTCTGCCACGCTCCATCTCAAAGCCGGCATGACAACACTTCTTCCACTTTTGGATGTCCTTAAACAATTGCACACGTGCCACACTATAGTATTACTTCAGTGTTCATTAAGTTAAATAAACAGTGTTTGAAGCCAAGAGCTTCTATAAATTTTTCTTTAGGCAAACACTGTAGTATTTCAGACCTGGAATGTACTGGTGGACTCACGTAAGGAACAAAAAGATCTGGATCATCAGCACAGCTTCTAGTTTCATGCACTGTAATGATCTGGCCTCTGTAATAAACAGGTAGCAGCAGCCTTCATATAAAACATTTAGAAATACCTCTTCCAGGTCTATTTCATTTCTTCTTCCCTTATTTTAACCCATCTTTCTTCAAAGAACACAAGAATTGAAGGAGAAAATAGCCCAGATAACAAACACTAGATGGAGGACAGGAACCACAATGATCCTTCTCGTGTGACAAAGAACCCACAGGATCCATACCTGCACTGAGGCATCCACAATAATTAATAAACTGGTTGGAAAACACGTAGAAAGTTCAGAAGACTCATACAACTAATCTGTGAACAGTCTTCTGTCACCTTCCATTAAACAGATCATTTCCCAAAGGAGACTTATTTGTGAAATACCAACTTCGATGCTGAGACAGGACCTCAGGAAAAGGCACTTTAACCACTTTAAAGCAAAGGCAGATGACAAAAGCAAGACCTTCAGAAGGACTTTTCCAAAGAGGTCTGTTTAATCAGTTCGTTAAACAGTTTAAAGAAAACATGCAGTTGGCACTTGCACACTTCTGGGTTAATTCAAACTATGCTTGAAGACTGGATTACCATGAACTACAGCCACCTGCAGAGTACTGTGCAATTCAGACAAGCAGAATTCAAGTCTTTAACTCCCAGTTACCTGCATTTCTCAGCTGGGACACACCTCTGATCCACCATTTATTCAGTCCTTATAGCTCTCAAATATCATTCACACTAAGTCTCCTTGAATGCTTACAGAGTAAGAGATAGACAACTTCATTGCTTGATTCAAGATTATTGTAAATGTTAAAATAAGTCTCAGTAGGGAACACAGATTCGTTTCCCTGCACCCCTTTTAGCATTTCTTCTCTAAACATTTCATGAGTTAAGTTTTAAGAAAGACATAACTGAAAATGAGCTCTACCCTGAAATATTAAAATTGAGATTCAAGGTTAAGTTAATTTAATCAGTCCGCACTCTAAGCAGGTTCAATCTTGATCAACACTACCCTCATGTAGTACTACATTATTTCCCATAATTTAGAACTCACACCATATGTTAACATGCTCATTACAACTTTGCTCAACCCTTCAATTACATCCTTCTGCAGTGGGCTGTAAGAATTAACCATTACATGGTTACAAGTCATTTCATCAGCCCTAAATTAATAACACCTGGTTTCCAATAGATTTATGACTGGCAATTGATTTGCTCTGATTGATGCTCCTCTCGTGTTTGGAGCACAGAGAAGTTCTCTGTGCTGACAGGCTTCTCTCCTAGATAAGAAATGAACTTGGAGGAAAGTTTTTCCTTCAGTTATGGCACTGGCCACTCCTGGTCTTTTCCTCACAAGAACTTCACTACTTTTCATGCTTCCACCTCTGCCACGTCCAATCAAAAGAAACCATTCAGTTTAAAGAGGAAAGCAGACTGAAAACATTTGATTCTAACCACACAGTTTGTTAGAAACAAAGCCATTAGAAAAATCAGTTGACTATTATCCTTTGATTATGCAATCATAAAAACAAGAGCAAATTCAAGTTATTATATATCCAAAGATTCTTTATACAATGAAGAAAGGATGAATGAACTGTAGTCTGGAACAAGCCTTTGATCTTTTTCAAATGGCTTGTCAAAGTTGTCTAACCATTTCTGTATTGCTATAAGTCAACACATACATAAACAAGTGAATTATCATGGCACAAAGGCATCTGACATGTAACAGAGCAAAAAAAAGTAGTTCTGCAAGATAAAACGTTAGTCAAAGTAAATTTGACTTCAGCTGAAGAGCTAACATACTACATTTAATAAAACAAACATGAGATATGTACACAGTGACACTTAATTCTTAATCCTAATATGACTGATTAACCTATGCAAAATTTATAAAGTACTTCATACGAGAAGTACCCACTTTGTAACTCAGTGAATCATGGAAAGATGAAGTAACTTTCTCAGGGTCATACAGCAAGTTACCAGCTAAAGCAGAAAAAACTCAAACCAGTCAGGGCAACAACATGGCAGTGTCAGCCCTCCTCCTCCTCCTTATGAAAAATTAACCACACTGACTCTTTTCTGGTGTACTGCTTATATAAATAAAAAGGCAGCAAGCAGTAAAATCTTTCCTGCAGGCTAACAGAGCAAAAGTCCTACCAAAAAAGTTCCATTTATTTTACTTCCTTTTAAAAACTGTTGCATATATATTAGCTAGGTTTGCAGTACTTCTCAACTTACAAAACCAAAAGTGAACAGAATTAAAATCTAATTTCACAGTCAGTTTTAAAAAAATTAATTTTCAATTTTTCTACACTGAATGTAAACACACTTCAAAGATGACAATTACAATGCCTTTACAGATATTCCTTATCCTTCAATTTCTTTTCCAATCCAAACTGCATTTATTGTCCAATCAACTTAGCGTCAAAGAAAAACAAATGCAAGATACTTATTTTCATAAAAAAACGAATGTAAATAACATCTCCACATAATACTAAAGGCTGTTGAACAAACTATTTCCCCTGAAAACCACAGTATTTTTAATAAAAAATGCTCCAAAAATATTTTAATAAGGATGAATTTACTTGATGAAACTGCGGGTTTACTGCTTAACCTTTTAAGACTTCACAGAAGAAACGTGACAATTTAAAAACTCTGCTTCTCTACATACTATGGACATCACAATTCCTCAGCTACATGTCCTGTATGAAAAATATTCTGCATCAAAACCAGGTCTGCACAGGGTAATCAAAAGTCACAGCAGGTTTCTGAAATCTGCTTCTTTCAAACACATCTGATCTCTGTGCCAGTAATTTACTGTGTGATACTACACAGATGTTCAGACATCCACTTTCCTCCTTCCACACCGCACACATCAACAGAGGATTTTTTTTGTGTGTTATATATTTAGGAAGCACAATATATAGGTCTATTTGAAAATATTTAAGGCAAGATTGAAACCTAGGTTTTCTTTTGCTTACTTTGGTACTTTACAAACCATTTCATCTACAACTTTAGGAAAACAACTGAAATTATGAGAAAAGTTCTAGAAACAGGCAGCCTTTCCATTCACAGAATTAAAAAAAATGAAATTAAATTAGCCTAGTGAAGCAGCTAAGTGCCTTGTTTGTTTTTAAAGTTCGAGACAGAAGAGAAAGCAAGGTCATGCAATGGCAGTTCCATTTTTTATGTAAAAAAACACAAGGACATTGAAATGCCTGAAAGCCATGATAAAAATGATTGCCGAGTTTTACAATAAATATATACTGCTGCTTTTTATGCTTAGGGATTATTTCAAATAGCCTTTTATTATATCAAATAAAATAAGGATTCCATTTATACAGAAAGAGTCTAGTAATAAAATGAAGCCCATATTCCTTAAGACAAGATGCACTCATGCCTCTCCCACTGGAGAGACTGGTTCAACAATTTTACAGTTAAACAGAATTAATTCTACTCTCAAAAATCCATTGACCTTAAGCTTTTAACAAACATTTTCAACTGCAGAGTGTATTGTCAATATTTACAAATCCTTAAAATTATATTTCACTAGAACAGCTTTTATTTGCTATATTAATATTTCCTTGCAAATGTATGCTTATCCATATCAGAGAAGAAGAAACAGCTGCTACTCACAGGAAATCTCTGGGGTCCTACAGCAGGTCTTGGCTGGGCGGGAACTGGCAGCAAGGGCACTGAAACAAGAAGCACCTTTTAACACCATTTGTTTTACCTAACAGTTATTTCCAAAAGCAGTTGCAATAAAAAGCCACGATTAAAATCTGCTACTTTTACCCTCATATGTCACAGCTCCTACAATTAACTTTAGGCAACCATTCCCTCCCCTGCAACGTGCAACAGGGTAATTAGGATTCTCCTTGTTAATTTACATAATTTAGTTCTGCATTTTCCAGACTTAAATTGCTGCTTGTTGCAGGAATTAAAACTAGAAGAGTTATTCAGTCTCTTAGACAAAGCTGACAGAGACACTAAAAATAATTTCATGTTTCAAATAGAAGGATACATGATTAATTTGCCTTCTCTACTTCACGCCACTCAACATTGCCTAGGTATCTCCCACTCTCACTGCCAACACACCACAAGAAGCACAGACATGAGACACACTAACTGGTATAAATCACTGCTCATGAGGGTAAAATGAGGTAGGCAGCAATTAACAACACACAAAAACTATTTAATCTGGCCTTGCCACAACAGTGGTGTATGTAACTGTGATCACAGATCTGCTGCTCTCAGATGAAAGACTATTACGGCACAAAGAGACACCAAGAAGAACCTTTACTGAAAAATAACCTCAAAAACTAGTATTTCAGGGAGATTAGCATGGATGACTTGTCTGTACAATCGCACTTAAAAACACTAGTCACGCAAAAATATTTCCCAAAACATTCACTTAATGTTATGGCACAATGCACAAAGCACTACAGCTGAATCACCTTGAGGACTGATCTGTATTTGAATCCACAGTGCAAAGTGTAATGACAGATTCCCCGTTCTCAAGTGCACCTTTTTTTCTATTTCCTCTCTAAGTCGCCTAAGTGGTTAAAAATACAAATGTTTCCATGTTGAACAAAAGGCCTAGGAAAGTTAAAGCATTTCAAACAGCACTGAACGTGCCTGACTATTTACTAAAAACTTTCAGTAAGCTTGTTTTTTCTTCAGTTTGTTTATAGCACTTCTGAAAGTGACAGGAAAATGTTTTCCACACAGTTAAACAATGACTTGTAGACAGTCACTGTATTACACTTCAGAGCAGGAAAGATGCTAAGAAATGAAGCTAGTCTGAGGGAGAAGCTGGGTACATTTCCCAATGCAGGAGTTTGCTAAAATGCCTAAAAAATCCCTTTTTCCTTGGGAACTGAGGCACAAGAACTGATGCATTAGAGGTTGTTTTTAGTTCATGTCCCTGTCTGGCTTCTCTCCACTTTCGTTAAGTACTTTTGGTTTGCTCGTTCAGAGACTGATGGGGTAATGAATTGCAGCCATCTTTCATCAGGGGAGGACTTGTGTGCAAGCTTTGTATCACATTACGTGAGAAAATGAGTTCAGTAGTCTCATCTTGACTTCTAATGAACATCTGTCTATATCAAACAGCAATGGCCACCTGGAAAGAATTGACAGGTTGCTCTTGACAGACCTAGTCCTAAAATAGTTCAGGTATTAAGGGTCAGAGAGGCACTGAGAAAAATAGCATACAGTGGGAAATGTAGAGAAATGTCAACTGAGCAGAGCACTTGAGTCTATTTCAGTATCCTGCCTCTGGCAGCAGCATATATATATAGAGATAAATTTATGTATTTTAAACAGATTAATTTACTACTCATGAAAGACAGTAGTTCAAATTCTGTGCCCTTTCAATCCTTGGACATTTGTTTCAGCAGCAAAGAAGTCTCAAATATGCTCTCATTTTTCTGATGTCAAATATTCCATAGGTCTGAAAAGTATGTTTCAAAAATAACACACAACATGTTGTAAAACACTAATTTAAGAAAATTAAATTGCTTCTTGTTGTAAATTCCAATGCTATACCTGAAAAGATGAAGAAGCAATTCCCATACTGATCACTTAGGAGAATTATAATGTGATTTTTCCCAAGACATCAAACAGTTTTCAAAAGCTGAAAGGCATACTGAGCTACCATAAACTGCTTATTACTCCAGGTATAAACACTTAAGGGGAAAGAAGACAGTACTTGTTATCCCAGGTTGTATTTCATAGTCCATCAGCGTACAGTCCTTCAGCATAAATTCATCATACTCAAATTTGGACACACATTCAGCCAAACTTGCTACTTGCAACTCAAAACTGGTTTACAGAATAGGACTCAAAGAAAAGATAAAATTATATGACAAGCAGGCAAGTAAAAGACATGGGATTCAAATGGCACAGGAAGAACAGCACCAACTGCACAGTACCTGCAGCAGGTACTCACAGAAGCTCATGTTTTAGGGGTTTGATAGACTGAGTCCTTAATCATTTATGAAGCTTCGAAGACTGAAAATAGTACAAATTCATTTGAAACAAAACTGATTTGAAAGTAAGTATTTTTTTGAACCAGGATTCAAGGCTGGGCAGGGAGATAATGGCCACTGTAAGAGATTTGCCTTAAACTTCAAAGGAGTAAGCCAATGATAGGATTCTTCAAGAGTACTTCTACTCCCTTTCAAGCTGAAGTAGCTGTCTACTGGAGCTCTTATATATGTTACTTTATTCACACGAAAATTTCATAAAAATTTACAAGAGGTTTGAGTCTATTGTAGAAAATACTGATATACTCAATGCATTTCAAGACTAACTCAAGCCAAAAAGATGTTGAAAAAGTGTATTTCTATGATCTGCAGTTGGGAAAAGCGTCCCTGGTGCTGACAATAAGAAGTATGTTAGCTTAATCCTGCCATAAAATTAGAGAGGAAAAAATGCCAGTGTATGCTAAAACATGACAGCACACCATTAAAATTACCAGAACCTAAATGTGCGTATCATACACTTTCCAGACATGGCATTTTTAGCTTCCAGGCATCATGTTCTCAAAAACAGAATCCAAATAAACCTTGCAGCTATCTGACCATATTTTCCAATGTGTAAAAGTTCTCATGTATCTGGAAATACGTTCAGCCAAGAAGTGGCAGAGCATCAGCAAGAATATGAAGTCAGTCTTATCTTTCCTGGTTCCCGTTACCTGAAATAAACGATGTGGTAAGTGAAACACATCCTTATGTTGTCAACCACCAGTATCTGCCTACTGGGGCTTCAAACAGATGCATTAAATGGAGAAACACTTTTAAAGAGGAAGTTTAAAGTGGCACTCCCTACAATGGAATTTCTAACTACCATTTGTCTGCAGTGACAGCTTCAAAATTCACCTTAATATGGAAATATCATTGAAGACTTCAGAATTATGCTTATCTACCTGAAGAAGGCTCCTGGTTTCCAACACATTTTCCTTAGGTGTGCAAATGTATACTTTCATGTAATATAGCTGTACTGCTGCAGATAAAGACTGAGATGGCCACTACTCAGTCACTGCAGAAGGCTCAGTTTCCAACACACACTCTCTAATCAAAAAGATTAAATTTCTACAGTGACTCAAAAGGTTGTATTTAATAGTATGCTGCACACCTATTAGTAGAAAAAATCCATAGTCCTGCCAATGACTCCTTTAGTAAAATGAATGGCACAAAGGTATTTCATAAAAACCAGCCATGAACAGAGAGCAAAGATCTTCCTTACTGAAGGCAGGTCTTAAACCATTTAAAAATTGATGACTCATTCTCCAGGGCTGCTCAGTCTAAGAGAACAACTGGACTTTTACAAATTAAGAAATTAATGTGCACATAAATTCAGCAGGTGGAAGATTTGTTGACTGTTTCACAGGGAGAGAGAGGAGAGTAACCTAAAAACAATTTTTGCTTCTGACTACACAGTAACTTTTACTTTGGAAATGTTAGGAAAATGCACAGAAGGCAAAAATCCAAGAGTAAAGGGCTTTTTGGAGTGCTTCCAGATAATCTGTCCTGATGCATAATTTTGTGGAAAGCACCACAGTGAAAAGCCAAATAAGCTCTACAATACAGCTACTACAAAACCATCTGCGAGAAGCCTAATAGATCTCCATATACTGGCAATATCCTACCCTGCCAAGTTCTGACTTTTCACTGGTCAAATAAATGAAGCAAAGATAACACTGGCTTGGAGTTCTGCTGATTTAAAGAGGGGAAAATACAGACAACCTAATGGTAAAAAAATATTTATGTATTTCTTTACTTTATCTAGTCTCAACAAACTCACAAATCAGAGCTGTGCAGGTGTCTTTTTTTACCCTCTTAGCGATTAGATTCCCAAATAATCAGTAACATTAACAGGTTAGCTGAAAGCTACCCTAAGAAAAGCAGCCCAAAGAGTGTTTATCTTATCAATAGAATATACTTTGCAGGCTGTGAATCAAACAACTACAAATGGGGCCCTGAAAGGAGAACTGAGGGCATGTATCTTGTCAAGAAAGGACAGTGACTTTTTCAGTACCTTTCACAGAGAAATTATAGTGCAAGGAGTGCCTCAATACCCTCTCACTGAAACAGGTGGGTGGTCATGCTGTGAATGCTTGGCTGAAGCTGGAATGATGTGGGAAATTACAAACTGCGGTACTTACCTAGTTTTGAGAGCTGACATTTTTTACTTTTAAAAAGCACATTCTCTGTTCAGTTTCCATTTTTACTGCTCTTCACAGCCTTTACAGTAGAGTAACAAACACAAAAGCTGAAAAGGCTTTGCTCTATTTCCATTGGACACAGTCCAACAACATGTCTTACTTCAGGCAAAACATTTGTTTCAAGCTTAAAGAAAATAACAGCAGCCTGAAGCACATTTCCACGAAGTGACAAACAAACAAACGGTTGCACCTCTGGCAAAGAATAACATGAGTCACTCTTGCATGACTGGAAAGGTGTTCAGAAAGCTCACCTTGTACAGGCGTCACTACTGTCCCCTTGAAATGAGGATTTATGTGTATGTTCTTCGGTTGCTGAGGTGTCACTGGAGGTGGAGTCATCATGATTCGAGGCGTTTCTATCGGAGGGGGCATATGTAGCCCTGGAGGAGGAGAAGAATGATGCTGATGCTGTAAAGGAAGCAGAGATTGTAACTGTTGCTGCTGATGCTGCTGTTGTTGCTGCTGCTGTTGCTGTTGTTGTTGTTGCTGTTGTTGCTGCTGGAACAGACTCATAACAGGTTGCTGGTGTGTTGGAATTAACCTCTGTGAATGCGTCTAAAGTCAGACAAAAGAACAAAGTCACCAGGCTTTAAAGTTAAAATATCCTGACATAAATGAACACAAAACCAAGGCACCCTTGCAGAACAATTAAGGCCAATTATAAACTGAAAAGAACCTCTTTTCCCTATATCAACGGGAACCATTTAGAACCATCAGCACAAGAAAGCAAAGGAGCAATCAAAGACATTCATGTGAAGAGCAGAGAGCAAGCAAGCACAGAGGGCATGCAGACAGTCACTTATTTTTAACAGTGAAACTGTTTAGTTTCATATGGTAGTGTTCTTCATGTCACTAGAAACTGTTATCAACTGAAATAAGGTGTATGTAAAGATCACTGGAAATCTGAGTCCCAGTATCAAAACTAATCCAATAACTTTTGTCTCATGTATAGATGAGCCTGAAAAAACAGACCTAGCACTGGCAACACAAGTGAAAATACAAATTAAGCTAGACTCCTAGACTCTTCAGATATCAATGCAGCAAACCTATCTATACTGCTTGAAGAAAAAACTGCTTTAAAGGCACCTTTCAAAGATACCTTTCCTGGCATAGTAGGAAGACTCTTGTTGCTCAACACTCAAAAACAAATGGCCAAAATCAGTTCTAATTTAAAAAAAAAAAAAAAGTTTCTTTTCAGAGACATTCTGCTGCCTCTGAACTGACTGATATCAGATATCAATCCTGGTCCAATAATTTCCAAATGACAATGCAAGAGCAGCCCCAAAGAGGCGACCTTTTAGCAACAGAGATGTGACACATTGTTTTCAGCAGCCACATATATACACAGCAACTACACAGTACGCGCAAGAAGATATCGGTGACAAACACAAAAATGTTTACAATGTTTAAAACCAAAACAGCTAGCAAAGACTGCAGCAGAACAGAAAAATAAATTATTCAACCTTCACTGTTTTAAAAGCACGAAATATTCTACTGTAGGGCTCTCAATCGCTGAGATATACACTGACTCCTGCCAGTGAACAGCACCTAATAACTGCTGTTGGAAAAAATCACCTCTGTTTAACATAGATGGCCTTGTCCTGCAAAAATATACACAGGCTTTGTTCTACAATCTCAGTTTCCAGTACATTTTATGACAGTGAACAAAAATAAATGTGGGCTACCTCTTGATCACGTACTTCCTGGAGTTGTTGAGGTTTTTTAGATAGAAAAAGTAAAGTCTTTTAGACTGTGATACAAAGGACACGAAAAAAAGAAAGCAGTAACATAGCTAATTTTCCCTTGAAATCTCAAATAATAATTCACCTAGTAGGGAAGTGACGATTACCTTCGTAGGGTTTTGTTTACCTCCACAGTAGCATGGCTGATAGGTAAATAGATTTTTAAGAAGTATGAGCAGAAATATTACTTTGATAATAACCAAGAAATTTTTACAGAATCATATTTTTTAAACTACATTACTATTAATAATGCAGGACTGAATATATCTGCTTGTTGCATGTAGAAGACTTCCCAGAGGAATCAAGTTTTTCCTCCATTCTCATGCAAAACAGCAGGTAAGTCTATGTTGTATGAGTTGAAATGCACTTTTCACTGCACATACTTCACAATCATCACATTACACAAAGGCCATCCTGCCTAACAAGGAGCAAACCATCTACATTGGAATATATATTCCACCTTTGCAAAAATTCACGAGTTAGAATGCACTTCTCCATAACTTCAAAGAACACTAAGGTTTAAAAGGTACCATTGTTGATGGCTGGTTTGGCAGCAGTGCAGGCCTGTGATCCTTCATTCTTCCCCTATCATTATTGTCTCTCCTTTGTTCTCCCATTCCGTGGCACATAACGGAGCCTCCTCTTCGCCCTCCTCTCCTGGAGCCGTATCGTCCCTGTTTAAGCTGCCTTTCCCTCTCTTCAAATTCACGTAATGCTGCTTGGGCTTCAGCAGAAAGCTCTGTGAAGACAAAAATGGGGAAAAATATTTTAGCTTTGTGCTGAAAAGATGGAAAATACAATGAAAAAAGCATGGCTAGAACTGTAGAAGAATCCCTGCACTAAGATAAAATTTGCAGACACTTTGATCTCCTTTAGGTGGCATGTTAACATTTCATTAAAGACTTCTTTAAAAGGAAAAGCAGATACTTATGTTTTTGCACAGGCAAAAAGCAGCAGCTAAATGAAACAAACAGGAACAAAGAGGTTTGGTTGTTGTGTTTTTTAAGATGATATTGAAGTTTGCCTTCCACTGTAAGAGGAGGCTGTAGCTCCTCTCAAAGTTTTGTTATCTTAAGCACCTCACTTATCCCTAGAGATGTCAAGCCGGATAACATAACCAGTAAACCTTATAGTAAAGCATCTGTCAAGTCTTCCATATAAACAGATTTTGTCTACCTGACTCTTCTGCACACTGGCCTGTTCCAAAGAAACACTTTCTGATGGGTGAAGTGAGTTTCCAGTGTGTAACTACTTAGTATTTATTTTACTGTATGTGGTTCAAGACTCGGATGTACTTCACAAGTAATCGTTCCGCAGAAGCGAGAGCACAAGTTAAAATCTATGCTTAGCTCAAGTCAAACAGATGTCTGCTGTTAACACCCACCCACACACATCACAGGTAAATACCAGAGAACAACAGGCAGTGCTCAACAAAGACTGACAAACTCGCTTAAAACCTTCGACAACCTTGACAATGTTAAGAAAAAAAACTATGCAGTAACAGACCCAGGTAATGAAATTACTTGGAAATACCGAGAAAGTCCACAATAGACTTTAGGAAACACACCATGACAGTATGAGCAGTGCCACTCACCAGGTTTGAATCACTTAAACAATATAATAAACTTTAATTCAAACACGCATCTGAGACTTTTGCCATTTACCAGTCAGATCCCTCGTTACCTCTAAAGTTCACTTCTCCCTCTAACAAGACAAAAAGAAACACACTCCTGACATAAAAAGATACTTTGAATTAATATGGTAAATACTTGGTACTACTACACACAGTGGCCATAATATTTGAATATCAGAATAAAAATAATTTGTATCTGGCAGCTGACACACTAGTGCTACATCTCCACACCACTAGATATCCTTCACCAAGAATATATAACTAAAGCAATTAGAAAACTCTTACAATTTCTTGCGAGTCTAAAAACCAAAGCTACTTAAACCACCCTCTTAAACATCTTCATAAGTAATCCCCATTAGTCTTTGAAGCTGAGGATTGACAGAAGGGCAGAAAAGGGTGAGTGCTGTGCATTCCCACTGCGGCAGTTCTTACTTGGCTACAAAAACTACCTGCATGACTGAGCTGCAAAGACTGTAAATTTGCATGTCCCAGTTTTCAGAAGTATTCAGCAACTCCACAAAGCAGTGGCTTTTTAAAAGAAAAGTTCAGAGCTTGCTGATGGCCTGTAAGAACACAGCAAACATGACAGACTTCTCAAAGCCCAGGATCTATCAGAGAATTTCCTATTTCATTTCTGCGTGTTGGTGAGGAGAAAAGTTTCTCTATGTCCTTTCCTCTTGCCTCTGACACCACAATTAACTGGCATAAAGCCTTAGCAGACACTCCTATGAAATGCTACCTTTGCCCTCGAGGCACATGCCTGAAGACATCAGCACAGCCCAAGACAACCAGGCTTAATCAGAAAAATCTCACAGTATGCTTTAGAAAGGGGCAAGGAACCACAGTCCCTCAAGTCTTAGTATGGTATTATATGTGCACACAATGGATTTCTGAGGAAAATTAAGACAAATGTACTCTTGTCCAAAGCAATCAAAAGCATTAGATGCAACTAAAATAACCACCTTAGCCATCCTGGGTTGTCAGGGATAAAAAAGCTGGTTTGGTGGGGAAAATAGAGCTCTGATTTCAAGCCTCCTTCCTCTCCATACCTGCAGCAAGTCCTGCTTCTTCAGAGGCCTACAAGTGTGAAACGGTGAATGTGGGCTTTGACTCGGACGGCTGGGAAGACGGATCACTGGTTCCAATACACTTACGGGGAAAAAGAGTGTCATGACATTGCAACAGAGTAACTCTCCTCCCTTTAACCAGAGAAGATCCAATCCTGCAGGGCATCCTGGGCATCCTGCTAGCTGGACAGCTGCGCTTCTTTTTCCACCCACGAACAGGACAGGCAGGACAATTTCTTTGCCATCTCACACACTACAACCCAGAACTCAGCAAGGCTGTAGTCTGGATTCGGTAAGTTCAACAAGTACCTACCACTGATAGTCATGCAAGATGGTAAGAAGTAACTTTCTATTAAATAGGTTAGAAGTCATATGTGAGGAAAGCAATTCTTATTCAACCTGGGAATAGAGCTGGGCTTCCTGAAAGGCAAGATTATGTCCAAGTCTCGCAGCCTCTTGAGCGCATAGTGAAGGACACTGAATAGAAACAACTTTAGAAGAATGGGCTGCTCCAGACAAAATTACTTCAGAGCACTGTGCTGGTTAAGCTTGGGGAGGGGGTCACAGCACCCATGCAAAACGTCTTCAATGTGCAGGTACTTTTCACTCTCTTTAAAATGAAAAAAACAGTTTTCTTCCTCACTTTACTCAAAATTTCTCGAAGTTTAAAGGTCATGTCCTTAAAGGCACAGTGCATGTGTTCAGTTTTTCAGTCAGAAAAGTGAAAAAATATCCCAACCCAAACAAAAACCCTCAGGAATTCGCTGCAGCAAGCACCATTATGTTCATACCATGTCAATGACCACAGAAGTACAACATAACCATTTGATTATTTTAAAAGAAGATATTACATCAACATCAAGCATACTTCTCCAACATGCCCACAACAGGTAGGCAACAATGTCCTCCTGTGAACAATTTCACTTAGTCACAAAATGATGCTTCAGAAACACAGAGACAGCAAAAGTCAAGCTGTGAACACCTTAAATGCTGTACATAGCTGTATGTCACCATGCAGCAAAATAGTCAGCTCAACTATTAGCTGGGCTGCATATGGTATTTGAGAGCATTGTACCACTCACAAAGATCAAGGAGAGGACATAACATCGAAGATGGTTTTGCAGGGACGGAAGCAACAAAAACCATCCTTGTCTACCCTGAAAGCAAGATCACACTGCTAACCAGAAAAGAGGTGACAAGCAGAGGAAGAAGAGATTGTCTTTCCCTCCAGTGTTTCTCCCTAAGACCTTGTGCACACGGTGGCCAAAGCACACTGGGCCCAGCTGGATGCTGCTGTGCTCCCAGACAGTGTGTGCAGGTTGGAGAAGCCACAGCTCTCCGGCCTCACCAACCCTGAGCAAACACCTCTGCGGCTGCTTCTGCCTCACGCTGTTCCCTGAGAGCAACACCACTTCAACTCCACAGCTTTGAAAAGTCCCAGGATCCATATTATCCCGGGTAATGCAGAGATTTTCAATACCAATCACATTCTCAAGCAGCTATAAAAACTTATATTCATTTACATATATATGCACCATGTTGTAACTTTTTTTCCTCATCATCCAGATCTGCAAGCTGATTACATCCTCAGGACAAGAGTTAAACCACTCACTTTAATTTCCTAGTCCTGCCTGAAATCTCAGCCACTAGTCATCAGAGTGAACATAAGCCAACTAAGCAGGGCATAACAAAAAGTACTGCCACGTCCAATTAACCTTTGTTAGCACTTTGCAAATGGTTCTGAGTAAGTGTAAGGGTTTGATTTGATTTTTTCTTAAATTAGATACAGAGGGAATACTTTAGTTTGGTGATACCAAAGACATTTTTCTCGTCTCATTCCTTAGCAGGTAACTAAATCCAGAGAATAATGGCAATTTCCACTCTGGGAAGACTTCAAATACATGCACTGAAAGAAGTTACATATTTCTTATCAAAGATGGCAAACTTGGTATCACTAGAAATTAATCACATAGCTGTCCTACAATACCTTTTCTTTGGACTTTGAAAAACCACTATTTACATTATCTTGGATACAGAAATGTTTGGGAAAGATCTCAGCCACATTCGCAAGAATACTTCATATTTTACATCTGTTTTACCAGCACACACTTAGTCTCATCTTGACTGTACAGTTCTCACACACAGTTAATGCAGTGAATCAGCAATTATTTTTCTAGTGTCTCTAAGTGTCAAGATTAATTTCACTATCGCTGGTAATAAAACGGTTTCAAATGACATCTTTAATCAGTAAGTAAGAATGCACTCCTCCAATAGAGACAAGCTGTCACAAAAGGTCACCAAAATGTGACAGGATGGAAATTACGTTTGTAACTTCAACTGAAATGTTAATTCCTCTTTAAGTGTTTTCTGAACTATGTTCATATTTTAGAGTAAGGAGATGTAGGTCTGAAATGAAATTTCATTTTTAAACTACAGCATCTGTAAAAATTTGCTCTGTAATTTCAAAAGGAAGCAGGTATTTATGTGCAAGCAAGAATTTTTTTCAGTTTAACTTTCTACCACATAGTCAATCATCTGGTCTCTTTATCAACAAATTAACAAGAAAAACTAGTATGAATAGAAACCACTTCACAAAAATGAGACTGTATTTTTGCCAAATACTAGACTCAAAGAAACCTCTTTACAGAATCATCCACCTTTGCTTCATCTCTTCCTTTTATCTCAGACCTACATTCAAAAATAAATCCAATTCAAATCACTGGTCCTTTACCCTGCAGCAGAGCTTGAGTATTTTCTCCTCATTGGCTGGTCTTGTTTTTATACTAAACTATAGAATAAATCCACAGATACACAAAAGCACATGCAATTGTCATTTACCTCGCAAATATGCAAAGAAATTTAGTTAGTTTAGTGCACTCTTGTCTTTACAATACTATGTTTTGAAAAGCCACCAGCACCTTTTGTATAAATAAAGCATGGTCTGTACATGATTAGCAAGTATGGTCTTAAAATTGTAAACACATTTGGAATGCACTTCAGCTAAAATACCCTGTGTCCATATAGACTACTCTGTGCCTCCAGAGGGTTCCCTTCAGTCTTTCATCAAAATCAATTCCTGATTGTTGAAACAATGCTGAATAAAGGCCCTAACACACACTTTGCCTGAAATTGCAAGTAAAAGCAGCTATTTGCTAAATATGAACAACAGATGAAATACACAATTCAAAATCAAGCACTGACATCTCTCTCACAGCATGACACGGCCTACATGAATACCACTGTGAAGGTCTAGTTCAGCCTCTGCAGCTGATTCCTTGCTGCTCATGAACAATTCCTCTTAGCTACAACACCTCTGTTACAGAATTAAGGCTTCTCAATTTTTTGCAGGCATAGTAAAAGCCCAAATTCCTTGCATTCAGATTAAAGAATTAATAGATTATACAATTCAAGAAGAAAATGATTCAAACTAGCATCCTTTGCAAAACAAGGCTTTTAAGGCAAAAGGAAAATTTTATCAGGATGCGTTCTGGTAATCTTTTATCTGCTCTGGGAACATAATCTAAAAATGCCTGTTGTCCAAAATCTCTGATTCATCTGTAAAGAAAGCCGAAGCATGCAGGTTCCAAGCTCAGGCTGCATGGCCCCTCTTAAAGGATCCTGTGTGAAGAATCCACCCCTACAGTCTGGCAAAAGCTGAAGTATCATAACATACATCTTCTCCCAGTGGTATCTGACAATTAGCCAACAGTATCTGACAATTTGCCTTCATTACCAGTTCACCTCTCTTGTATATCTTGATTCTCTTTAAAAGATCAGGGCTTTTTTTCCATAGTTTGAACTGATATTTTGGTTCAGTAGCAGAACTATGAGAATGGTTCATCCTTCCGGAAGCAAAACTTCATTTTTGCCCATCTCTCTAATACCAGAATTTTAATCTGACTTATTATTATTGCCACCACTGTAAGGAAGGCCAACATGAAGAGGTTGGTTATCCCCAGTGGGGCAGATACAACATCAGTTTCATATACCAGAGTACCCAGGGCACACGAGAGATCTTGAAGTAAACTCTCAAAGCCATAAAACAATGTGATTTTATTTATAGACTAAAACACAGCAACTGCAAGAAAGTTCTAAATCTACCAATTCTTCTGAACTAGCAGTGGCAAATTCATCAGATACACTGAGCAGTGTCCCTCGAAACAAAACCACTCATGTTTTGTTACTCAAATACAAAGAAATTTTACCCTTTTAGACACTGCCTAAAGAAGTAAGAGGGTTTAAGAGATCCAAATTGTTTCACATCAGCAAAGGTAAATCCAGAACACAAGTAACAAAATTTGTTTTATCGACTGAAAGTTGTCCAAAGGAATTCCTTAAAATGCATTCCAGCACAATACATAGTGGAAGCACAGATCAGAGAGCTGTTGCTTGAATATGGGAAAGCTTTTCAAGACACCAGGAAAGTCCCAAGAAACAAATATAATGAAGATTTTCAAAACATGATACTCTTAAACATTATTCCCAAGCAGACAGATACCACATGTACTACAAGAGACTAATATGACTTTGGACAATTTGGATATAGGCCAGTCTAAGTCAGAAAGTGACTGTTCTATCTTTTGCCATTAAACTCTTTTAGAAAAAGTTTGGGCAAGCCTGTCTTTTACTTTCATTCATTACAGGTCTGCAAAATCGTCCACTGTGACAAAACCTCACCCAAAGTTTCTGGAATGTTTCTCCTTTCTCTTGTCACATCTGACAGCCTGATTATCGTTCCTTCTTTCCGTTCAGTTTTGAAACGTAATCGTCCAGACTCTTCGTCATCATCCTCCTCTTCATCAGATTCTTCTTTTGTTTCTTCTTGGAGTTCCAGAGATCCAATAGCTGCCTAACAACAAAATACAGAGGAAATGCAACATCAAAAATCTATTTTCTTGTGATTGGTGTCAAAAGGCAAAGCTTTCTTTAAAGGCCTCTGTACAAATTTTGCTGGCATTTGAAGTGCTGAGGCCTGAACAACAGGCCCTGAGCCAGAGCTGACCTCTAGATGAACATTCCAACCTAATGTTATATTTAGCCATGCATCTGCTTATTAGCCAAAATTTTGTATAATCCTTAGTAAAATACATAAGACTACACCTGTGTAAACATGTATGCTTGTTAGTAAGACATTGGTTTTCACTTATTAGGGAAGATTAGTATCTGTTCATTAATGAAATATGAATGTATCTATCTTTCTGTATTTAGAGACTAGTCAAGCCCATGGAAGAAGATGGCCGGCTTTGTTCGACAGTAGATGGTGCAAACTGACTCTCTGATTTTCCTCTGAAGCCCTTGCCAGGCTTTGGGTTAAAATCAAGGACAGAACAAAGCCAGAAATCTTCCACACCAAATAAGTGATGTGAGCTTGTTCATTTAACAGTACAAAAGCTGGATCATTTCACAGCAAAGATGGAGACAACACTATATATTGGACTCATGTGTAATCCACTAAACATTTAAGAGTTTGTTGATTTTTTTTAAAAAATATAAGTACATGAACTATATATAATACATTAGAAAGTAAACTCTATTTAGAACACATTTCACTGCAACACTTAAGGGAATTTTGAAACTCCGGTTAGAACCTCCATTTGATTAGAAGCTACTCCTTCACACAAAGTAATATTTTAGCACTGAATTGACTAACATGCAAGCCTGCGATACTGCCAGTTTCAAGTGACACAAACAATAAATCATTAGGGTTTGGAGGTTTTTCTTCATTTTTTTAACACCTGTCAGTAGCACATTGTTAAAAAAAAAAAAAACCAAAAGAGATAACCATGCATCTCAATCTGATTCCTCTAAGTATGCATAACTGTACTTTTCCTTGCTTTTTTTATTCCTTGAATACTTCCTCGTTTTAATTCATCAACTGATGAAAAGAATGAAGAACAGTATTGGATAGAATTTGAAAATACTGAATTTGTATTCTGGAATGCTACTGCCTTGTCATCATTTACTTTCCAGTTTTCTCCACAACAGAGAACACTTATTTAGACAGAACAATGTTCCAAATGAAAATTAATTCCTCTCCTTCAAACTAGTAGGGGAAAAAACCCCAAACAAATCAATTTCATTTTCCTGTGCTGGTCTGACAAAAATAATGTTCAGAATGTTACACAAGTTATATTTGACGTCTGAAAATTAGAAGTGTTCTAATACAGTCTGATTCTCTATACAATTTTTTGGTTACTGTGTAGTTGGTTATTTCTTGTACAAGCTCACTTACTCATTTCTTAGAGCCTGCACATGCATTTCAATTCTACACAAAGCCACTAAATACATCGTAACTTTTATGCTGCTTGAGTCGGAAAATGAGCAAAATCTAACATACAAAAATAGTTTAAATTTCTAATTAACCAGATTAGTGCAGATATTTTTATGGAAAAGACACAGCAAGTGTGACAGTCAGGGGGACCGATATTAAGTGACAAATCAGGGAAAAGAATTAATGGCATTACGTGTCTAAGAGTTTGCAAATTCCCTTATCCAGCAGCCCGTCTTCATCCATAACCAAAAAGAAAGTTGGGAAGTAAGATCAGAAACAGGATGACATGGCAAAACACTTTCTGCTTTAAAAAGCAGCAGACCTTATGAACTCAAGCTCAAAGCTACAACTCTGGTCTGGTGAATAAACAATCTGTGTACTTAGTTCCTGGGCTTTATTGGGTTCCTGATCCCAAGTTATTTTCATTTTATCATCCCCTTATCTCAGAATAGTTTTTTATCCATTCCAGGCAAACATTCCAGCACTCTATCTCCTGACCTCACAAAAATGCTTTAAGATACAGCTAAGAGAACAGCCAAAGTTTACAAAAAGCTGTAAGGTTTATACTTTATAAATGTATTTATTTTGATGTACCAACTTGGTATCTAAAAAAACTCAGCTAAAAACAGACAGGAAAAGAAAACCACCCATCTAGACTGAAAGAAATCCAAACCCCAAAAGCAAACCCAAATTGAGCACAACTGGCCCGATTAACATATTCATGTATAATGAAAACACCTCTGAGGACAGGCAGTTGAGACTCATGGAACAGAGGAGGCACGTTAGCAAGGAAAGAGATGCTAGGATGGTTTAATAAAAACAAACAAGAGGGAAAGACAGGTTTAGCATCTTATTTTCAAAAGAGGGACTCCCAGAAGGAGTAGCAATATCTCTATTAAATCTGTTTTTAAATATCTTAAACCCTGTAACTTTACTGTCTCAGTGCTTGATTTTAGAAACTTTCACTTCAGGATCAGGATTTGGAAACTGGAACTGGAGCAGCTGTTTTGCAAGACATTGATTTCACTACACTGAGCCTCCTGCTTTACTTAAGAGCATAAGCCCCAGACACATCCACTCTCTGTGTTCGTGTCCCTTAAAAGCTACACTGGAATTCGAGTTTTTATTTATCAAAGACTGATCTCAGTCATGCAATCTCATCTGTGAGTGCAAAACTTACTCGTGCAAGACTCCAAGTGTAGCTCAGACTTCAGAATCAGGACTAGAAAGGTTAATGCAGTCTGTATTGCCCTGAAAAGTTCTGGCATGTTTTAATAAAATGCTACAGAAAAGACTTGTGGAAACTCGCCTTTTGTCAACTGTTCATTATGGGGAAAAAAAACCCCATTCTAAAAAGAAAACAACAAGACTTGTAACAGACTATGAGACAACTACTTACCTGTACAACAATAAAAACATTTCTCAAACTTTTCTAGACTAGCACTATGTTATTCTTAGACACTTATACCAATTCTGTAGTCTTCTGGGTCTGATTCACTTTATTCACCAGCATAATACTCATGCTGCCTATTAACAAAAACCAGCCATACAAGCAATAAATATCAAAGACAAAAAAAATAAAAATCAAAGGAGTGGATGAAAAAGGCGGCACCAAGGCAAGGCAGTGCTGGAGAACACTAACTGACCCATGTCCAAGTCTGATTACAGGTATTATTGAGGGATTTATATTAGCTGCGATGGAGACACAAACATGTCTGACAGCCAACCATATGTTCCCTCCATACAGCTCCAGGAAAGGTTAGCTGAGCTGCGTAGGAGCACACACCCTTCCCCCACAATTTGTTCAATAGTTGTAGCATGCAAGACTTCTAGATGATCTTTTCCAATTTCCAGCCAAACTGAATGTTTTGCCAACATTACAGTATGTGAATGGATCCTATGCTTCAGAAAGACACAACTGCAGACACAGAATTACAGTCCTTACAGAAATTGCTTTTAATACTTCCTAATCATTAATATCTCTGTGCATACATAAACAGCCTCTGAATGGCCACTTGGGGTCACCTAACTGGACTAGCCCGCCAGCGCTTCTCAGTAGCTCTCCTCAAAAGCAGCTTTACATTGCCCATTTTGACACCTTGCACAAAGCTACCAAAGAGCTTTGCTGACCCTTACACAGAAAAAGAATGACCTTTCTTCCACCACAAGGTCAGAGGTTCCTGCCAACCTCATTAAATAATTATGCCATAAATCCCAGCCACTGACGAGAACTCCTGCCACTGGGTTATGATCTCCTGCAGAGAAGGAGTGAGTGCTTTTATTCCAAGCCTGCATTCTATCAAAAGAAAAGTAGGATGTAGGACATTTTCATTAAATGTTTTCTTGATTAATATCTTCTACATTTCTTATGTGCATAACCCAAAACATGGTTTAAATTTATGCAGTGACAAATTCCGTATCATACACTTCACAGAAAAGTTCCACTAAAAACAATAGAATTATGAATTCTATTTCAGGGGGGTTTATTTTTATTTAATTTGCACATTCACATTTCACAGAAGCAATTAGTGATATTTTTCCTCTAAAAATATTTAGGACATGATGCCTCATGTGACTGCTGTACCACACCTATTTGCTGTTGAAACTTCTGGGTATTGATTGGTTTTGCTTTGTACCTTAGGAAGCCAAAATTTTCTGAACCACTGCCACACTCTTCAAGGAAGCTCCACAGAGAGTGTTATTTATTTAAAATCCAAGTTCTAAGCACTGTTTCAAGCACAAACTTTACCTGCCTTTTCCTCACACATCCCACCTGAGTTGCACTCATAACAGGTATCTCACTTCCCTTATTCACTTGTTTCCTCCCATCATGTTGCAATTCCCCATCCAGTCAGCTCTTCTCTTGGTTTATAATTTTTTTCATGCAATATAAAAAGAGGCTTTAATTGGTTTTAATGTGGAAACTGCTTAAAATACAACACCACCAAACACTCTTCTCTGTCAACTTGCTCTCAGTTGTTTGCATGCCAAATTTCAATCAAGAGATAATAATGCTATTTCCTTGCATCCATTACAGATCCATTCTTGTGTTGCATTTTCTACAGCAGAATGCCAACCCTTGTTTATTAGCAGTGAATGTTGAGTTTTAAGAAAGAGAGCTATTATGTAACACTCGAATAAAGAACAACATTCTTCAGAGCTGGAGGTGGCATCTAATCTTGCAATAAACAGAAGTAGATAGTCTACAAAGGTTCTCTCCCTTGGTATTCTCATCTGGAGAGGGTAATTGTGAACCTACAGACAAATATGAATAATAAGATAAATATGAAGTCATAGAATAAAAAGATGGGTGTTATTTTGGGAAGAAAAACCTGTTGCAATCTGCAAACCATTAGAATAATGCCAGAATGCTCAGTAACCAAATAAAGGTCTGGACGAAACATTCACTTTATATAATGAACAAATTCTGTAAAAGCTCTATTAATAAAATCAATTAAAACCTTGCACTAATGGTATCTTTTTAACTAAAGGAATTTAATTCTGAGTTGGGTTAATTTAGACAACATCATTATTACAGAACTCTGAGTAGCTCATACTCTAAAAATGAAACCGTACTTTAAGGCAGTAAGTTTGACAGTGAATCCCAGCTATGTACTTAACTTCATATGATGTGCACTGTGTACTTCATCTCAGACTGTGGCTGCAGAAAGCACAAATGCCATCAGTCCACTTCCAAAATATCGTAAAAAAAGCGTATACAATCCAGTGAATGAACAAAAAGTGTTTAGGTATTTCTTTTGAAGAGCAAACTCAACACTTGGGAAATAGGAAATAACTACATTAAGGTTTATTTGGTGCAAGATGTCAGGCTTGCAACAGTGGTGACTGAACGATGCAGGTGGCCACTTTCAATGAAGATCTCTACCTGCCAAAGAATGTTGTTTTACTAAAACATAACTAGAGCATCACATCACACCCACTTGTTAGAACTTCATACAGTAACACTACCGAGTCTTTGAGGAATTAATTTCCTGATGAGTTAAAGCTCCAAAGAGGCAAAACACACTGACTACACTTCTCAGCAGGTAATCCATTCAATCCTATTTAATTAAGAACTGGAATAAAAGTAATATTAAAGCAGATTCCTGGTGGGGAAAGGAGAAAAATTCCCCATAAAAAACTTGCTGCAAATTAAAAACAGGTATGAGAGCACTGTTCTGGGCTATAATCAGTGAACACATACTTGGCAGCCTTTGGCATAAGCTTTCTTCTTGCAAATGAAGGAACTCATTCTTTTTCCTAAGAGAACTGGTGAGAAACTTCACAGGAACTTCAGCACCAACACAACTTCTTTCAAAACCTTTGGCCTTCTAAAATACTGAATTTTCCATGCTCACACTCTGCCTCAAAGCAGAATACCCAAGAACTGCATTTACACTCCGAACAGCACAAATGATCCACTTGGAAAGTGAGGTACCAACCTATTAGAGATTTAACAGACAGCAGTGTTACTGTCACTCTCCTACCAAAATGGGCCCCTGAAGTCACTAATGTATAAGCCAACATTAAATATGCACATTTTAGCCTCTTCCTTATCATTTTCACTCAAGGGGAAGAAAGCATCTAATGTATCTGACAATACAGATGCTATCACAATTAATCTTACGCAAAGAGTAATACCACCAGTAATTCAATACTGGCAAAGTGCATCAGTGTTCTTACCCAGTAACAGGTACAATTCTACAAAATCAAACTCTAAAAGAACTTGTTAAGTTTCCATTAAATTCACAACATACCTCTTCTGATTCATTTGCCATTGTCCGGGATTCTTCCAGCTCCTCATCAGCTGTATATTCTTCTTGTTCTTCCATTGCTTGCTCATTATATGATTGCATGTAATCTTCATCCTAAAGCAACAACACATGAAGGTGAAAAGACACAGGCCAACTGTCCAGAATTGCAAATCCGTGAAGGGCGGGGGTCTGGCTGCATTGTTACAGCTTCCAGACTGGAAGAGAAGTGTTGTCTCCATCAGAACTGTCAATTTTAAGTGATATGACATATATACAGCATAATTAGCAGGGCTTTTAACTAGACAGTAATTTCAACATCATCAAAATCAAAACAGTTTTCATTCATATCCTAATGTCATAATAAAGATCCCATCTAACACTGGGTCCCAACTTCTTCTATACATCTACATCTCCTGATTACAAATTCATGAAGCAAATACTGCAGTACTTTCTTAGCAAAGAAAATGTGCATCTATAGCACGTACACATTAACATCAGATTTTACCCCATCAAAATATTAACATTCTTAAAACATTCTGCAAGTGCTTCCACAGGATGAGGTTCAACTCTGTAAAATTATGAACACAAAAGAACAAAATCCTTCTTAAGTAAGTTTGCCTGTATTTTAAAACACCTCACTGATCACATACAGTTTTAATTAAGATTAAATCATTTCACTAGCAATTAAAGCCAATGCATGTTCTCTAACATACTGCTTAAATTGTATTGAATTATGCAGGTGACATTTTCTGAACTAACCTCCAATCTCTTTATTCAGGTTTAGACAGTTCTCAGTTACAAAAAGGATGAACGAGCAGGACATCAATCACTTTGGGATATTAGCACCTTAAAGATGTCTTTAGCAGGTCAATAATCTTTTCACCTTCGAAGGACTTTATCAGATCTTGTCTAAAGCCTGGATAAAAGCTTTTGCATTAAGTACTTCTAACAATTGGCAGTGTATCTCCACCACACAAAGCTGTTTTCTTCCTTAAGGATACAATCCTCAAGGTCATGATTCTCAACTGCCTTCCCGCATGACAAAGGAGCATTACCTACCGCCAAACAAGCTGTCAACACAAACTTTGTCACAGCCTAGATAAAGAAACTGGCAGACAGTGATAATAGGTCTAATTTCCCCTCCTCCCTAGGGAGGTAAACAGATTTTAAATCAGTCTAAAACCCTATGCACGCAAAGCAATGTTATCTTTGAAGATACAATAGAAAGAAACTCACTGGAAATTCATCGAGGGGTTCATTGATTTCAAGGTCTAGCACTTCATCTTCTTCTCCAGGCTCTTCCCCGTATTCTATTTGGTCTTCTGTCAGTTCAGGATCATTGCCTTCATAATGTCCTTCCTCTGCATACTCTGAAGCATATTCTTCAGGTGCTTCAGATTTGTCATAACCAATTTCATCTTCCCCTTGGTCATACTCATGTTCTAGTGACGGATCATTGATGGACTCAGAGAGTTCGTATGATGTCAGCATGCCAGATGTGGTATTGAGGCTCACTGTGACACCTGGAGAGCTGTGGGATAGTGGGGAAAATTCAGAGGCTGAAGCATAACAGGCAACTGCTCACAAAGACTTAGCAAAACAAAGCCAACAAACATAAATTCTCTAAGTTGGTGGACAGAATTATACCCCATGCACTATTTGACTCCATGCCATGTTCTCATAATGCATACTGTACTGCAGCTTATCACCAGCTGCAGGCTATTTGACCAGGGGAATCAAAAGAACCAGATGGTTTAGCAGGTCAAACTGGCAAAAGTCCTGCTTGGTAACCAAAGCAGACCGGATTCAATTTTATTTCCAAGACTAACAAAAAAATACATCTGTTTTCCCAATCTTTCAGAATACTCTAGAAAAATATATTTTACTAAATGTATTAACATAGTTCATTCTTGATTATTTTGAATTCACACTTACATTTTTATGACAAATCAAATGTTCTACTTAATACAAAATACATAGACAATAACTATTTTAGATCCCTAGGACATTCTTAACTTTATAGCAGTACTGGCAGAGACACTGAAAAAAACCCCATCAATACAAAAACTGACAAGTTTATAACCTCCAGGCAAAGCAAAGCTCAGAATCTACTGTTTACAACAGCTAGTGCCATCAACACATAGAAAAGCAACTAACCAACTGCAGACTAGTTAGGAAAGTGGAGTTAATCTTAAAAATCTTCTTGCTTTGAGGGCTCTGGGTATAAGGAAAAGAAAGATATTTTTACATATCATTTTTTAAGCTACATTCCATTCTCCTACGTTTGGGGGAACAAGATCCAGGCAGCTCTGAGCTATTTGCATCTCTAAGACGGAGAAGATTTAACACAAAAATGAAGACATTATGCAGGATTATCATTATCCTCCCAACTATAGAAGCATGAGGGTGAATGAAAATAGAAGGAGAAGGGAAGGGCTCTCACTCTCTGGCAATGAAACTGCTAAAAATGCAGAACTTGTCTACAGAAGCCTGCTTCCACTGAGCAATATTCTTATTGCTCGTGTGGTCACAGCCATCCCTGATGCCCAGGGGTCTCAGCGAGGATACAGAGTGAAGAAACAGCAAGGACCAACTGAGATTCCCCACTGTGAAGGGAACAGTCCAACCCCCGCTCCTGCAGGCAGGAAAGCAGTAGCCAATGGAGAGACTGATGGCTGGCGCATTTTATCACACCATCAGTCCAACACAGGCACAGGACTCCTTATCCTAATTATGGCTGAAGATAGAGACCTCAGAGATATAGATGTATCTATGTTATATATACATTCATACCCCTCCAGATGACACGGCCTACACAGCATGCAACAAGGAAAAGCTGGAAAAACACACAGCACATTAAAAGCAGCAATAGTATTGCATCACTTTCGGCATTACAGGAATCTTCCCTCCTGCTTCAGTCCAGTTTGGAAAGTAAAAACAGCAAGACACTGATTTTGTGTTGTGGTGCCCATCATTCAGCCATGGAGCTGTACCACCACAGAGCATTTACAGGGCAGGATCCTCAGTGAACTTCCAGGAAGTACCTCCTCCAGCCTATAAACTATGCTCAAAATTTTCTGCTGTGCAATTGTACACAAGTAGTTAAGCCACAAATAAAGCCTTGCAAAGTGCACAATTCTGCTCCTCAGGGATTTAGGAGATAAACTTTTTTTCAAAGAAAGATGGCAGAAAAGGACTTTACAGGAGAAGGAAGCTTACAACAATACTGTGGCTGCAAAGAACAAAGCTCTGTAAGTTTTTACAATTAATTCTATATGCACAGAGGATGACATTATTTCTTTTATAACCTTTTTACAGATTTGCATTAAATTTTTGAGATTGAAATAACCAAAAAATAATTACTGTTACTGATATGCTAACAATGCTACCAAGTACATTAGATTCATATATAAATCACTAAGTAACTGGCTAAGTAAAAAACATAACCATTTTAAGTATATAGCAGTAACTTCAGTTTAGTAGTTATCAGTAGTAGTAGTCATTAATAGCTCTGAATTATCCAAAACAAGATTTAGGAAATAAATACCGAAATTCTTGTTCCTCTTCATTGTCACTTTGCAGAAGATCATCATTCAGCTCTTCATCTGACAAGTCTGACTGATTCTAGGTTTCAGAAAAAGTCAATTGTGAACATAAAAGATACAAACTTTTAACTAACTAGGTACTGAAACTACTGCAACTTCTGAACACAAAGTATTCTTTTAAGAATAACACATCCCAGACTAGGACCATACCCTCAAGGAAATTGCCTAATTTGATGGCAAAAAAATATACAAGACAACAAACCCCAAAATACATCTTTGGCAGTCTTACATAAATCTGAGTTTTGTGAATTTCCATATCTATCAACATTTTTCCCTGATCCATTCTCAAATACAGCCAAAGATGACAAGTCACTTCAGAAAGACCAGAAAAGGAAGAAAGGTTAGCTCTGGTTCATGGCTTTGTGACCTTAATGCACTAGGCAAGTCAAGAAAATTCTAGAAATTACTCCAGTTTCTAGAGATCAGAGATACAGACTAGAGAAAACGATATAACTATATGAAGAAAATAGAGAAATCGTGACTACTTTGTAAGTGAAGAAAAAAATAGAAGAAAACATTGTCTTTTCTGAACCCCTCCTAATTTGTCTGTCAAATTATCAGTTGTTTCATTTCTTTTATGTTTTTTAATAATTACCCACTAGGAAGAGATAACTGCAGATTTGCTAAGCAACATTTCCAACCCGTTAAGAGGTAGAAAGGTTATGCAAAGGTAGATTTATCTAGAGATTAAGTAGAAGATAGTTTACCCTAAATAGGTCAGGGAAAACTTTCTGAGAAATCTATTATTACTCCACCACATGTGTCCATACCCACAGATACTGCCCTGTAACATGGCAAACTGAAAAGTAGCATAGAAAAAGCACAAGAAAAAAATAACACTTTGGAGAATCTAGTATTGGTCAGTATTCACACAAGCAATTTTATATTTTTTAAGATAAGCAAGCAGCTTTATCAACTTGCATTCCAACTGCAAAGATATGCGTTTCTGACATATATATAACTGCTTTTTTGATAACTGTGTAACGGATGTCTGCAAACCTCATACTCCTGGAATTTTATTTTCTTTTTCAAACTAGTATATGAGACTAAGGAACTTCCTATCTTCAACCAGGAATACTTACAGAGTAATTTCAAGAAGCTTATTTGCAACTTATAGAGCGTGGTGATAAACTACATCAAATAAAACTCAACTCTTAATAGATCTGGGTTTCTTAGCAAACCTATTCATCTCCAACTAAAACTTTAAAAACTACTTTCTAAATGAGTTCATTTAACAGATAAAATATAGAAAGAGGTGATTAGCCAGTTTGATTTCCCAAACAGGAACCCTGTTTCTCCTCCAGATATCTGACAAATCAAACATATGCTTAGTTCTTTTCACAGAGCTCAATTTTGGAAATAGGTATCAGCATGAGGAGTCTATAGCAGACATGCTGAGAACTTGCTTCCATTCTCCAGTTCTAGCTGCTCCCGTGTTTTCCCTCTCACTGTAAACGGGAAAATCCTCCACCCACTCGTCAGACAACGCAATAACAGATTGTGCACACTGTGATCTTTAACAGACACCACTGATTGCTTTTTTATTTACTCTCTGGTAAATACTGTTGCTATTTTGACAAGTAATTTTTAATAGCCAGGGAACTGGCACTTGAATTAAATTCTCCAGCATGCTAATCAGCACTCAAAAGGCCTAACTGGGTTTTCCTGTTTTGCCTTTTTTTTTCCCCAATTGTTAAGTCAATATGACCTACAGATAAATTAATTTTGTGAACCATCTCCTTTTTAAACCATGTGTTATGAGAAGAAACACTATCTCAGAAAAAAAAAAAATTTTCTAAAAGCTGTATTTTGAAAAGCCACACCTGGAAATACTTCAGAAAATGAAATAGAACCCTGGGTGTGGAGAACTGTGGCAATAGGGTAGATCTCAGGTACCTGTGGCTATCAGGCTTTGGGAAGGTAACTGGAAAATACATGAGGCCAAACCAAACACCTGAAGCGGCTAAACTGAACAACATTCACCGATTAATATCTTCAACAATTCACTTTAATGCACATCTCTTACCTTTTTTCCAGTTAGTAAGTCCTCTCCAAGCAAGTCATCATCAAGTTCACTGGAAAACAGTAAAAAATGTAAGAAGCTGAACCTTAGAAAAAAGAAACAAACACCTTATAGGGTACATGCCTTAAAAAAAACTGAGTTGAGAATTGCCACAAAGTCTGCACAAACCCTTCCTTTTAGCAAAGCACTCAGGAAAAAGAGATACATATTTTCAGTGAAACAGTAGATAGTACATATTAAGTCTGTTGTTACACAGTCATTTCATTTCCATATCTCTACAATTAAACAGAGCACAATAACTTGGACCGAATGCAGGCACAGTCAACCAAAACACAGATAGCCAGGTCCCCACTCTAGATCCTCCACTTCAGGGCCATTTTGTCCAAACTGCTGATTTCCAGCTTCCCAGGAAGGAAGCAAAAGAGATGGGAACATCCTGTGGGCAAGAGCCAGTCTTCAGGTGAACAGATGGCCCACGATGCACCTCGGCAAGGTGGCTGGGACGGCAGCTGGCTTGGGAGCCTTGGTCTTAAGCCTAGATTTTCCCTAAAACTCTATTTCCTCCTCCTCAAGTTGAAGCTAAGGTCAAACAGTCATCTGTAGGGTGACAAAATCAAATGCATGTTTCACCATTTTTATAATTGTGCCCAAGAATTCAGGAAGCATAGAAATACCTGCCTTACAAAACTTCTGCCATCACATAGCAACTGTTCCATAAATAAGACTCAAAACAAAGAACTACAGTGCAGGTTAGTTAAACTTCTGAACAACTGTTAAACTCATTCTTCCTTCAGTGAAAGAATTATCTAGTGACAAGTATAAACAGATTCCCCCTTCTATAATAAAACTTTGTTACTGACATATGTATATATTAGAATAAGCATGTCAATACTTAAATAAGATATCAGTGAATTGAAATATGAGCTGTAATTTAACATTTTTTCTACCTGCACACCTTAAAAAAACTTAAAAAACACAACCAAATCAAACAAAAACACAGCAAAACCCAACAACAAACCAAACAAACAAACCCACTACGCCTTGGGTACTACATAAGAATAAAATCCTCCGAAGTGAGAATGCTCCATACAAATAGAACCGGAATTTGTGCAGGAATTCCTCAGGACTACATGGTAAATACTTGAAAATGGGAATGCAATCCCAAGACATAAATCACTGCTAAGAGTTGTTCTTGCAGATGGATATGTCTTTTTCATAGCTGATTATTGTACAGATAACACAGCAGGGGGTGGGGGGGAGGAATAAAAATCTTGTGGGCTAGGAAAGAACAGATGATACATCAAATCAGCCCTAAATAGGACATTGTTATCAGAACACAGAATTTATTCATGGTTGCTGGTCTCAACTAGTTCCAGGAACGACTGAACATTAACAAATAGTAATTGTTTTGTGCTCAGTGTAATATTAAACAAAAACTGGGACATAAGATGTATGACACATTCCAAAGAGCAAACTGACTAGAATTCAAGCCCTTTATTTCAGAGACAGGAAACTCTACCTAACAGAAACGGTTGCAGAAGCATTTCCTACTTCAATTTTGTCTCCAAAAAATCACTAATCTCTTCAACTGCCAGTAATCTGACAAATGCACCAAAGGGCCTGAAAACATTTCTCAGCTATATAGTCCATCACTGACAGCCTTTAATAAAACTACACTAGAGAAATTCCAAAGGATGGCAAGAATCTGTGTCAAAGCAGCATTCAAAGACAAAACATAAGTTCAGAAAGTAAGAAATTCAGATTAAGAAAAGGAATGGAAAAAAAAGCGAAAGATTAAATTAATTTTCTAAACATAGGGCTATTTAACACATTACTAAAAAACATCCTTGATGTGATTTTTTAGAAAAAGTTTGATATTTGATCAACACAAGTAAATGCAAACATACTCTAGATTTTTAGAAGCTTTGGCTCATTGCCTGACAGTTAAAAAAATTAACACCAGCACATAAATCAGGCTCATATCAGAAACAAGTCTTTCACAGGATGCTGTTCAAAACCTCTTAAGATTTTCAATGTCATTCAGTATTTTCATTGATAAATTAAAAGAAAAATGATCATAACTTTTTGAATAAACACAGTAACAGTGAAATGCCTACGCAGTAAAGCTGTACTGTCTCAAGGTTTCTAAAATAGCCATGTCTGAAGTTATCTATCAGAAAGAAGAGGGACCAGAAGTAACTAAATCTGACCATTAAAAAACCCCAAATAAACAAACAACCACAAAGGAAATAAACAAAAACCCCCAGATACTAAGGGATCTAAGGCTAGCTGAGAAAAACAGAAAAAAACAAATGGCTGCAATTTGTTATCACACAAACAAATTGAACTGGAATAAAAGTACAGATCTGTGACAGCTCCACAGTCAATTCACCCTCACTATCAAGACACAAAACTTTCTAAAACCACAGTACTAAGAAATTTTGGGTTAAGATAATCTAAGAGTCCACTGCTCTCACAAGAAACAGACCCATTTCCTTCAGTTTTCTCAACTTCCAATACCTAACATTCCCCTCACTGAATAAATTCAGCTTGCCAAATAAAGAAAATAATAATAAAAAAGACAAGACAACAGAAGGTGTAAAGTTTTCTGCCAGCATAGAGAAATAAGAAACCTCAGAGAAGAGTCAGAGTAAGTGAATTTCAGCAAAAGTCAACTACTAAATCATTCTTGTCATCTCGAAGGAGAGTAGCAGAAATGGATGTTTTTCCCAAACCCAAGCTTTGGGTTACCTAAAGAAATAAATGTATAAATTAACAGTCCGTGATAAAGACGTCAGACTGGCCCTTTTTGGCCTCCAATTTCACGAGCATGCCTCATTAAACATGAGCAGGAGCAAGGATACAAATGTTTCCGGAAAAGAACTCGTAAAAAAATGTAATGGGAAAAATTCTCCAAGAGCAATGTATCCCCATTTACTGGGGCCTTCCAAGTCTCAGTTATCCCAGTCCAATGCCTGAGAAAGGATGGATATCTGAAAATTTAAAATTATTTAAATGACTGGGGAATGGGACTCAGTCAAGTAACAACACAGTAAGAGTTGATGATTGATCAAGATGTGTGACTAACAGCAGATCTCCTTCATCTCACCCCAAAACAGTTGCAAAACAAAGCATGAAAGATTAAAACACCCCAAGACTACTGTGCTCATTCAGCCTTTTTTCCACATTCAAGAAGCTCTGTCCTATAGTGAATTAGGCCATAGGTAAAAAACTTTATACAATTATATTAGGCAACAACATATCCATGTACAGCATTTTTAATTGCCAAGAAACCCATAGCACTTAAAACTTGCAAAGATAGCTTGGCAATCTGAAAAAAAAAATATTAAAAAAATATTCCAACAAATATAAATAATATTCTATAAGATACAGTCGTAAAAATAAAAGTCTGAAATTATGAACAAAATAAAGGCTGGAATCTTCCACTCGGCCAGCACCTGAAACTACTTCCCTTATAATTTCACTACAGTAAATAATTGACTTTTTGATCATCTATCTTAAATCATATGCAGGTAATAATAAACAGCTTAATGAAAATACTCTGAAACCTCTCTCAAGTCCTACTAAAAACAGCTTTGCCACAGGGAGTTCACCACTGGGAATAAGCTTAAAACTTCTGATGCAACGGCTGCCTGACTCCTACTCATCACTTCAGAAAATTTGGGAGACAGCTTAAAAGCAAATGTGACCAATCAGCATTTAAGCACCCACCTATTCACAGCACAAAGGCAGCAAAGGCAAAAAGTTCAAAAAACCTTGCAAAACAAAACATTTTGCCTCTGATTTTAGGCTTTCTGAATACCCATACCTGGGACTGGGAGCCAGCACCGTACAGTGACCCAGCCTGGACAGGTAATTTTAACTACATTCTCAAGCCAGAGCAGTTCCTTGGTACAGTTCACCATCCAACCCTCAAACAGCTGTACTGGCTTGACAGAGAGCAGACAGTCCTCACCAGCAAAGAGCAGAACACCCTATATACTGGAGCTACTGTCCAAATTCCTTAGTCACATACTTGCCTCCTACAGCAATGAAAACTACCCACCTAAATCAGCAGAAAAGCATGGAAGAGGAAACTAATCTCTCTGGAATGACAACAATTGTAGAGCAGTTGATTCACTCCAAAGACTCAGCTCAGTGGAAAACTACTTAGAGTAAAATTTGTTTACTACAATCATTTGAGTGATTATTAGAGAAGACAGAAATCTATTTGGAACGGCTTGGGAGTTTTATGCCTTTTACCGTGAAAACCACTGGCAAAGTCTGTTACTGAAAAGGAACCATATAAAACTAACACAAGTAAGTGAAGTTTTCTCCCAGAAAGGACAGATGAGTCTAGCCAGCAGCTTGATTCCTTTCCCAGCCAGATTCCTTTCACATAAAAAACCCACACTTTTTTTCCCTAGAATAAACCAAGAGCATATGTACTTCTAAATCTTCACAACAGTCATATAGTTGAAGAAGCTCCTACCTGAGTTCTACTAGTCTTTTCCAATGAAAAACTGAAGTAGGACTTTGAGGACAAGAATTTAAACATCTAATTAATTTTTAAATTTTTTTCCTCTTAAGTCAAGCAAATTCAAGTACCAGAAAATTCTAACTATTTAAACCACCAAGATCTACTAAATATTTAAAAAGGAAAACCAGGACATTAATTACAAAATTACACACCACAAATACTTTGTATTTATCCAATTTTAAATGGTATCTGTTCACAGTGCTCTGTATTCCTCAAGGCAAGTACATCTTTGGCACAATCCAGCATCAGCTGACACTTGCAAAACAACCAACATCTTCATTAGTATCTAAATATGCACTGCTCTAAATGTTAGAATACAAAATGCCAGAATGGGAAAACAGAGCAATGCAATTCAGCATACAGAAACTGAATATGAAAATATTCTACCTACCTGTCCCAGTCATCATCTCCAGCTCTTCTTCTCCAAGACCTTTCTGCACCAGGCTTATCAAACTGATCAAAGTCATCATCTGTAAAGAAGGTGATTACGTTAAGTAATTCTTACTGAAATTAAAGGTTTCCAAAGCAACTGCACAGATGGGATTTTATGGGTGGGTGTGTGTGTGGGGGGGGTGTTGTTCAGAAGATGCAAAAATACCTTTTTCTACTTTTCAAGTTAAAATGAGGAAAACAGATGAATACCCAACACAGAATCATTAGGGTTGCAAAAGACCTTTAAGATCACCAAGTCCAACTGTCAAATCAGCCCCACCACCATGTTCACCCTTAAACCACATCCTCAAGTGCCACATCCAGATATTATCCAAACCCTTCCAGGGATGGTGAATCCATCACTTCCCTGGGCAGCTTGTTCCAATGCTTTATAACATTTTCCATGCATTTTTTTTCCTGATATCTAATCTAAACAACCCCTGGCACAACTTGAGGCCATTTGCTCATCCTGTCTCTCGTTACCTGTGAGAAGAGCCTGACCCCCACCTGGGTACACCCTCCTTTCAGGAAGTTGTAGAGAGCAAGAAGGTCTCCCTGAGCCCCCTTTGCTCCAGACCAAATATCCCCTGTTCAGTCAGCTGCTCCTAACAGGACTCCTGCTCCAGACAATTCCATGGCTCCACTGCCCTTCTCTGGACACACTTCAGCACCTCAATGTCCTTCTTGAAGAGAGGGGCCCAAAACTGAACACAGCACTTGAGGTGTGGCCTCACCAGTGCTGTGTACAGGGGGATGATGATGGCCCTCATCCTGCTGGCCAAACACACAAGCCAGAATGCCACTGGCCTTCTTGGCCACCTGGGCACATTGCCATCTCATGTTCAGCCACTGTCAATCAACACCCCCATGTTTCAAGAACCAAAAGAACTCATAACACACTACACAGCTTTCCCTTTTCTCACTGCTGAGGCGAGCATTACCCAAGGAAAACATAGTGTGAGATGTACTACTGGAAAATTTTGCCAAAGTAGGTCATTCCAGGGAAATTCCAGCTTTCCAGAAATGCAAAAAACTGAGATGTAATGGAGGTGAAGGGAACAGTATGTGACAAACCTCCACTTGCCTTGTGGGCCACAAGCTCATCCACTAACAAGCCTGCAAAGGCACTTTGAAAACAGCAGGAAACCTCAGGTCAGTAGAAGGCAGGAGAGTGCCAGCAACCCAAAACAGAAGAGGGCAGTCAGGTGTAACACACCATCAATTGTCTCAACCGGGCAGTAAAACCACTGGCGGTCACTGAAGCAGGTTACATTGAGTACTGAAGCAGGCACATGCCTTCCAAGAAACAACTAGTGCTTCATATTTTTTCTCAACAAGTACCCTCAGTTTAGCCTACCAAATCATCTTGCATAGCTTAGTTTGCAAATGACAATTTTGCTACTTAAAAATATTAAATCTTCCATTTATCTGCAGAAAAATGCAAAGATCACCTGCTCTGTTTAGACATCACCTGTTGTCATCTGTAAACTGGAAGCATATACCCTGAGAAATACTGAGCCCTAACTCCCCCATCCTCTGGCTACAGCCCAAAAGGGAATGCACACCTGGATTCACTCTCTTTCCCCACATCGTAATGACCTCTGTAAGAATCAAACAAACAAGCAAAAAGAAGTTATGCTCAACACAGGTGGAAAACTGCTGCAGTTTAATGGCCTGCAAAATACAGGCGGTCCAGCAATCCAGCCCCTGCAGTCTGACAGTCTGAATTGGTGATCACTAAGATGCCATATATCCACTCATCCTTCTGACTATTTACATTCAACTCTGACCAAGTACACTGCCACACAATAACTGTTTTATTCAGCTGGGGGTTTTGTGTTTGGTTTCTTTAATAAACCTTCAAAACCCAATCTGTCTTCAGCACTTTAATAAACTCAGCACAGTATCCTTCACTGAATATTCCCCACATGCAACGACAAACCTATTCACTTTTCACTTTGTGTTATCAAAATACTGGTGTTAGTGACTGACAGAAGTTTAAAAGGAGGTAAAATCATTAAAAAGTGAAAATTCAGATCTTGCAACATTACTACATTAAGAACTTTCAAACCAGAATTTTCAATCAAAGAAAGCTATGGAAGACTGTTCAGTATGAATTATGATACAAGTCAAGTGTGGCAACTCTTCTCTTTTCAAACACTAGGTAAGAAATAATTCCCCCTGATCAGGTTCTCCCCTTTACTATTGACAGGTAAGTTTATGTTTTAACTCTTCTTCTATATTTAAACTAACTTGCATGGGCTAACACCATTGAAACAGTTGTTTTACATTTCTCTGCTCAAAAATCTACATATTACAACCTTCTTCTATTCCAATTCTTATTTCACCCACAGGAGAAAGCCAAATACACAAGCATTTCCCATCTTCCTCTTGAATGCTAAATTATCCAATTTTATGGTTTCTGAAAAAAATGGCCACCTTGCTCTCCTTATGGTCATTCAAAACCATGCTGCAGTGACTGCCTTAGTGCATTGACATTTTAAGGGCACAACTATCCTGCCCTGTCACTGTTCTTACAGCTGGATTGCTGTAATCCACTGACTTCATGCAAGCATTGCCAATGATTTTTTTTTTAAGGTAAAGCAACTGATATGGCAGCGACCCAAATTACAAGTGTCCGCGTACTGACTAACACAGCTCAAGACAATGACCACCATCAGGAAGACTAACTTCTTTTCAAGCTATGCCTCCTTACTTGCAAAATACATTTATTCAGGTCAGGCACCATGTTAGAACTAGGGAGCTGAACAATAAAACAATAGCACTTGAAGATCTTAGCTCTTGGTACACAATTCTTTCAGACAGACCTTCACATCAGGCAGGTTTAAATCTAGAACATGAGATTACACACCAGACCCTTCTTCTCTCTTAAAATCTCTCTAGAGCAAAAGGATATATTTTTCAGTACAATCTACAGTACTTTTGCAGGCCAGATAACTAAGTTTCACAGCCATAGAAGGGCTTCAATCTGTTATTACTGCTAGTGAAGAAACAATACCAGAAGACGGTCCAAATTCACACCAAATTGCTACTGTGGACCTGAACCCCCATCCCTCAGGCAACATCATGAACCTCCAACTCATCCAACCACCCCAAATTTCACACATCCTATTCCTTATTCATGAGCAACTTCTACCAAAATTCAAAGCTGAATTACATCCAACAAAGTCCTTTTCACAAGTCCCCGCTAGCAGGATGCATAAAAAAGCCTCACGAATGACTGTGCGCTGACTGCAGCTTGCAAGAACTGCTCCACATGTGTTCCCACTACCTCTCTGTCCTCATATCATCTCTCCCCATCTCAACACACGTGACACAAAGATCTTTGGGACACAAGGAGACAGCTTCTCTTTTTTGTGCTTATTTGTTCTGTGACAGCTGACACTGATGATGAGCATTACAAATTATGCCATTCTAACATTAAGGATTGTCAGAGCCCAAAGCAGGTTGTAGCTTTCCTTCTAGAAAAGGAGGTCACAACAGACACACACTTACAAATAGCACTCCTTGCCAGCTCTATCCCTTGTGAAACAGCAAGCACTGCAATGGACACAGGCCTTGCACCTGCAGTGCAATACCTAACAGACCTCCAGAGGCATCATTTTTTTTTTCTCCATTTGTGAAACCACATAGTCTTTATTTTTCTTCTACCTATCTAGGCAATAAAATTGGAACGCACCAGTAAACAACAGTCAGCATAACATTTATAGATGTTTCTCCTTGAGAAACTTGCAAGTCAATGTTTGTGCCAAGGGTGATTAAATGGCTGTAAAGCATTAACTTGTACAGAAACAAGAAAACTCAGCATCTGCAGAGCACAAAACCCCCGAGAGCAACAGCCAAACGTTAATTTTTTATTAAAATTCTCAGCACTATTGTGTAGGAGATGAGAAGAAAAAAAAAGGGAAGGTGGGAATCCATGAACATGAGTTTTTAAACCACGGAAATGTCTACTGCAGGAGCTGGAAAAGGTTCTGTAGTTCTTCCAGTGCTCTCAGTGCAACCATACACATCAATTGTTGCTAAGACACACAATGCACTGGCTAGAGCTCCTCCCTGCAACTCTGACTTTCCTGGTAAAACTCACCAAGATGATGTTTTTGCATCATCTGGGTAGCAACTGGAAGATCCTGAGAGGTAATCACTGAACACGCTAAGCCCCTCTCTAGTTTCCAGGCAACACTAGAAAGTTTTTTAAAAAAACAAACCAAAAAAACCCACAAAAAACCCCAATCAAACAAGACCTATCTAATACCAGAAAAGCATTAACTGAATTAAGCAGGCAGAAGAGGCCAGTTATAGGGGGGGGGGGAAAAACCCCAATCCACCACTTGGCTCTTCCTACTGCAGCTTTGAGAAAACCACAATGATCAAAGCCACAGAGAAGATTCAGGATGCTGCAAAGATGGACTAATTCTGGCTGTTTTGTTAGACCAGCCTGCCTCCAGAGGCTCTGGCCAGCTGTGAACCAGAATAAGCACAAAGACAGCCAAACATACTCAGGCCCCACACTAGAAGGTTCCTATTTTCTTTATACTTACCCTGGTATAGCACCAGGAGTGCTGTAAGCTGTTCTGTAAAGCTCATGTTCTGGTTTTATGATATATGCTCAGAACTTGTATCTTTTTTCCTGTTTAATAAGAACAGATCATCCACTCCAGAAATCTACAAAATAGCCTCATTTCCTCTTTGGCTATGCTGATGGCAGCTTCTAACTCTATGGATACCCTTTCAGTAAAACCTTCACTAATTTTTCCATGTAAAATTACAGTCTTAAGCTACTTAGCCTCACAAGCGTAGGAGGTGAATCAGCAGGAACACTGCAGAGCTTTTAACATCTTAAAATGCTACTAACATAGGCAAAAAAGGTAGTCCCACATAGCAACTGTTGCTAAGATGGAGTATTTTACTGCAATGAGATGGCCAAGACTTCTAGACTATGGAAAACATTTGATGACTGCATCCTTATTCTTCCCAGAAATACACCTGAAAGCTTCCTGGAACACTAACCACATGCTGCCTCAAACCTTAACAGTTCAAAATTTTGCATTTTGGTTCATTTCAATATTGCACTATCATGAACATAAAACATACTATTAGTTTTAGGCAATGAAAAAGTGCTGAAGATTTCTCCTTATCCAAAACAAGATGAAGATGTCACAATGACCCCACAGGTCAATGGATATAAAAGTCCTACTCACTCTTTACCCAACAGGTCTTTTAACAAAGTAACTAAGCCTCACTGCTTTTGGGCGAAACAAAAACAAATCCTATGGTATGATTCTATGATTGGTAAGAGAGCTAGCAAAAGAATTTATAAAAGAACAGAAAACTACAGGGGAAAAAGTCATTTACCACATGAAAAAACACCACTTCTCTATCTTTCAAATAATGCTGATTGGAACAAGTCCACCTTGATCTACCCCATTCGAAATACGAAACATGACAACTTGACAGCATTTCAAGCACAAGTCTCCAGATTAAAAACAGTTTCCCAGATTACCTTTATGTAATAGTTTATTTCTACAAAACATTTTTCTTTGTATTTCATTGCAAAAGTTATGCAACACATAGGTATTGCAAGCACTTCTATTTTCAGCACCTAATCATCATGGATTCAGGTTCAGGAGCTCCTGCTGACCTGTGTTTTTTTCCTGTGAAATGCTGTCACGATTTGTTAGCAGTTTTCATTCAACTGCTGTTGGCAGTAGGGTTACATTGCCAACCTGTGTTACAAAGATGTTCCTCATGAAACCTAACAGGATACTAAGCCCACTATGAATACAGTCCCACTTACTACAGAAAACCAAGCTCTCTACACCATCACAAAAACCACATTCAGTCCTACTACCAAAATACACCACATTCAAACACAAACAGTTTAGTTTATCTGTACAGGAACAGACAACATGTAGCCTTCACGTTGGCAAACAATTACTCATAGAAGCCTTAAGTATTTGACGACTAAGTATAACAATCTAACAATTGCCTAACATGTTCCTTATTTAGAATGTTTCATGTTCTCTCTTCAAATTAATTCTACAGACAGAACTTAGCTTCCTCCTAAAAATGAGGCAGAAAAAAATAAATTCTACAACAGAGAAGTTCTTTCTACCTTTCCAAAACCAACTTTATTTGTTTGTTATGACACAAAGCAAGTCACCAGCAATAAGCAGGAACAGAACTCATTATGATATGCTGCCTAGAACTGAAGCCACAAAAAAACCCCTGAAACTTACTTCCAAAGTCTGCTTACACTAGAAAATATATTTGCTTTGGAAAAACAAAAGTGACAGTCCTTGTCTCATAAACACTGAACAGTGAAGGAAGGCCAAGAGTTTAAACAAAGTCCACATGAACTCAGTTCCCAATTGGATTTGGACACTGATGACAAACTGCAACGCTATAGAAACTCTCCAGCCTCTTTCACAGACACCAAAAGTTATGGTTAAGACTGAGGTTGCATTACAGCAGAATGTAACACAGGACCAATCACATTTACCTCGAGATTTTTCAGTCAAGTCAGTGACAACCACCACCATCTTAAATTATACTTAAGAACAAATTCTACATGACCTAAAATCGAAGGCTTTAATCCAGTAAAGCCTGGTTTGACTCTTGCAAAAACAACTAAGTTATGTTTCATTCAGATGACCTGAAAAGAGAGAGCATTCATAAGAATTTGACTTGCAGTGAAAGCTTGTCAGAAAAGCATAAAGAGATTTAAAATTGCTATGTTTAAAGGAAATCTCCCTGCCACAACCTCACTGAAGCAGTAATGTTTCTTGGCACTAGTTTTCAGTACAATATACTGGCACTACTTTTTGGTACAACAGCCCATGAGCATATCTTAGTATTTCATGAATTGCAACTCTACATAAAGGCCTTTAGTACTTTCAGGAGTTTTAGTGTGTGCATATTCCAATATAACTTTAAAATATTGTGAACAGCTGCACCAGTCCATCCAATAAAGTAAGATGTGATACCCACAGAGACCAAAATACAGCCAGCGCTCCACCCACTTTCATCTAGGCACAAATGCAGAATCTATTTCCAGTCCCTGTATGCTGCTCCTGAATAGCCTGAAGCACAAGTTCAACTGAACTTGTCACACTGGAGATTTTGAACTGGACCGTAGCCCACAACACTGAGAAAGGTGCCTGCTGTGTAAGCAGTACAAGTTTCTCTCCAATTTTTATCAACAGCTTCACACGAGGTTTTTAAAGTCACCACATTGCTAAGAGCACCTCAGCAGCCATCATGAATGTTCAAATGAAATCAAAGAGCTTTAGTTCAAGCTGGAGGAATAACATAACAGGCTTGGGAGTAGAGAGACACTCATTCCCTTACTCTTGGAATGGGACTTCCAGCAGGAAGTGCTGATAGGGCCCTCTCCAGCTCCTCCTCCACCCCAGTCCGTGTCATGATTCTGATGCCTTAGGATTTTATATATTTGAAGATTTTTCGATAGCTCTATAGTTTCTCACATTTAAGGCAGCAGCTAACAGTTTTTAACTCTGTGCCACATTCCTGAATTTCTGTCTCAAGGGTGAGACGGCAGCTAGAACATCATGCTTGGGACACATGCACTAGGACTTGGTAAGATACCATTTTAGTCGAAGTAATAGAAGACCAGAGACCGTGGAGAAGCTCTGAAGAAGGGACATGATATGAAGGTGATGATAGTGAAGAAGTAAGAAGTCTTGAGACCTTCGACTCAATTCCAGGGGGCTGTGCCAAGGGGCAGACCTGAGGGATGCACCCAGGTGGACGGTTCTTGGGTTGGATGTAACCTTCAGTTATGGTAATTAAGTACTGTTATAAAATTTGTAAGACCCCTATACTGGTACACGTCTATATACCTTGTGAACCTGAACAGCTCTTCAGTAAAGAACTACTCTCTACTTCACCCAGACTAATGTTGCCTCAAAAGCTTTTTCCTTGATTTTAAGCAATAGATTTCTTAGCTGAGGATTGTGGGTTCATGTCATATCTGGGTTGGCAAATCAAAGTTTGGGAGCCATTGTCTTACCCTTATCAGTGGACTAATGAGCAACTATGAGCCCCCAAGGTCCCTTACCACTTACACACTCACTCTGAATTTCTATGTCTCAACATACAGATATTCTGGAATCAGAAGCAGGTTGAATTGGGTTGCTTAGCAAAAGAATTTGTGAAGTAATATGGAACTGCAAATTACTCCCAGAGACCTCACACATCATCACTTGTAAACTTTCTAGTTTGTTCAGGAAACATATCACCAAAAGAGACTTTACCTTCATCCTTAGAAAGCTTTGCTGCACCAACCTATCTGGTCACAAAAGTACATACCAATATTTTAATCTTATGAACGAAGGCAGCATTTCCCAAGAGCCTGAAAGACTATAAATGACCACACATGCTGTCCAGACAAATCACCTTCCTTACATCAAATATATTTACATGTTCAACTGCCAGACATTTCACATTTTTCAGCCCTGCCATATATTCTTAGAGAGGATTTAATTTTGATCAGCATCCTTCAAGCCAAAACTACCTTATTTTGTCCACTGTTACCCGTTGTTAATATCATTGAATTAAGAATCCAATTTATTTTTCCAAAACTTATTCTGTACTAATTTGCCAATCATTAGCCTTTCTTTTAAGAAAACACTAGAGTGCTGTTAGCTCCGTATTTTAAAGTGTTCCTCTCCCACAAAAAAATTCAGAAACTAAATCCCAAACATTAAGCTTCTACACTTAAAACTTTCAGTGACCAAAACCATTTAAGCCAAATAACCACTTAGTTCTGAGCCTCTTTCCCATGCTACTACTACTGACTTTAGATAGCAGTCCCTTCCCAAAAACAGTTACATATTCTATTTCTGTAAGTTCTAGGCTTTTTTTACGGGGTTTTTAAAATGCATTGAACAACTTCAAGCAGGAATTTTCCCTGACTAGTTACATGGACATAGGTGTGGGACACCTCTGGGTTTCTTCATTCAGCAAGTGCTGCACAGTGATCACCAAGACTAAACAAACACTGTTTATATGGGGCAAGGATCATATTTAATTGGCCACCATTTATTGATGAGTGCAGCATTAACAGTGAACAAACAACAGCTTGTGCCCACTTAGCACAAAGGGATCCTGATTCAACAATAGACACGAATGGAACTTTACAACAAGAACACCACCAAATCAATCTTGAAACTGCAGTTCCACCACTTTGTTGAAGGTTGCCTGCTGCTGCATGCACCTTTGCTCATGAAACCAGGCTCATTGCAGCACTTTCAAACACAGGAATCAAAATCCTTCAAAAGTGACACTTTCTTTAAATTAGTCTGTCCTTGCAGTACCACAAAAACTTGGTTCAAACTTAGTTCCAAACATGGAACAGGCATGCAAAATTTCCTTTCCCATCACATATAACTGACCTGAACCACAAAAATTAGCACAAAGACTTCTATAAAATAACTTAAATATTGCAGTATATTTAATACCATTAAAATATTACCCAAGATATTAAAAGTATCTGCTGCTTCATCAATCAGTGCTATCCTTTCTTCCCTTCTTCCCAAATGGTATTCCTAAATTTGGGAATTTCTTTGTAATATTTACCTTTAAGCATGGTACCACTTACCATAGGAATTTGAATTGTAATTATGTACATCACAGTAACAGTGGAGCACAGTCTGACAAGGAGGTGAGCATGGGATGAGCCACCACTCTTCTCATTAACAACTTACAGAGACTAAATCACCACAAACTTTTGTATAGACAAGGACAAGTGGGTCAAATGACAACTCTGATCAGTCTTTTCTCAAACTGCTCTTTCTAATGAAAGCAAGGCCCACAGCAGCAGAAACAGAGATGTTCTCTTAAGGTACCTCTCTAGCACACCCCAGTGTGATCCTGGCAAATCTTTTGTTTAATAACACAGCCAAACATTTTTATTTTAAAATTAGCTTAATATACCAATCGGAACTACAGTGGGTCTTGAGCTGTCATTTAAAATGCTATGTGTAAAGGTGGCCTTAGTTAAGCAGAAGCACAGTGAAACACCTGAGAGTCCAGGGGTCAAGCACTGACTTCATTTTACACTTTTCAAGCGAGTCCTTCTACTCCTGGATAGTCTGCAAAATGAATTATAATCACACCATGGATTAGAGACATGTCACTCAAAGCAATCATACAGTGCACTGTAAAAACTACGGGAGTGAATACCCACCGACCCTGGATACGTTTTAAGGAAAGTCTGGACGTGGCACTGACTGCCATGGTGGTGTAGGCTCATGGGTTGGGCTCGTTGATCTCGGAGCCTTTTCCAGCCTCGTTGATACTGTGAGCGTCATTAAGTAACACACACCCCCCATCCCCCACAGAGGCCCCGTGGGCGGCGAGGCCTCTCTCCCTCTGCACCCTGCCCGGGCCGAGGGCCCACCCACCCCAGCTCCCACCGCCGGATAACCCATGGATCCCCAGAGCAGGCAGGGAGTCCCGGGGCCTCCCGGGTCCCGCTGCGCCCATCCCGATCCCGGTCCCGACAGCCGCGGCCACGCGGGACGCGCCGCCCCCGCTCAGCGCCCAAACCCGCCGGGCCCCGCACGGCTCTACAAAACCCCACAGGCCCCGCAGGCCCCCCCGAGCTCCGCAGGGCCCCAGAGAACCCCTTGGCCCCGCAGAACCTCACAGGGCCGCAGAAAACCCCCTGGGCCCCGCAGGGCTCCGCAAAACCCCACAGGCTCCGCAGGGCTCCACAGAACACGCCGGGCCCCGCAGGGCCCCACAGAACCGCCCCCGGCCCCGCTCCTCCTCGGGCCGAGGCCCCGCGCACCCACCTGCGCCTCCTCCCAGCGCGG
>WBMV01016667.1:3156111-3219359 GCA_013396655.1 Campylorhamphus procurvoides | reverse complement strand
GCGCCTCCTCCCAGCGCGGCAGCCATGGCTCTGCGCTGGGCCCGGGCAGCGGGTCCCGGTGCCGCGGGGCCGGGCTCGGAGCAGGATGCGGGGCAGGATGCGGGACGAGGGACAGGACGAAGGACAGGACGCGGGGCAGGGCCTGGGACCGGGGCCGGGGCGGCGCTGCCGGCGAATGCCGCTCCCGCCGCCGCAGAACAACAAACTAGCACAACATGGCGGCCGCCGCTGCCGCCGCCGCGGGGCACGCTGGGACGGCGGCNTGCTGGCAGTACTCCTGGAATGTGCGGCTCGCACAGGACCGCAGAGTCACGGCGTGAGTTAGGTCGGAAAAGACCTCTGAGATCAGCGAGTTCAGCCTCTTACTCAGCTACTCAACACTACCGTGTCAGCCAGACCACGACACTGAGTGCCACGTCCGGTCTTTCCTTAAACACCTCCAGGGACGGTGACTCCGCCATCTGTCTGGTCCGTCCATTCCAATGTCTAATCACCCTTTCTGTGAAGAAATTCCCCTGATGTTAGACTTAAGCTTCCCCTGGCACAGCCTGAGATCCTTCTTTCCTCCTGTTGCAGGTTGCCTGGGAGAAGAGACCGGCCCGACCCGGCTGCTCCTCCGTGCAGGGAGTTGTGGAGAGCGAGAAGGGTCCCCCTGAGCCTCCTTTGGTACAGCCTAAGCGCCCTCAGCTGCTTCCCACAGCGCTGGGGGAAGGCTGCAGACCCCTCACCAGCCTTCTGGCCCTTCTCTGGACATGCTCCAGCACCTCAGTGACCTTCCTGAACTGAGGAACCCAGAGCTGGACATGTTGGGCTGCACTGAGGCTTCATTAGGTTGTATGTCCAGCTGGAAGCCCCAGGTTCAGCTGCCTGTTGGGTGAGAAAAAACCCATAAGTGAATGTGATTAAAATACACCACGAAATGGATGGCTTGGGGAGAGCCACATAGTTCTGTGTCCCCCATCTTTTAAGGCTTGAGTGTGCAGAGCAGTTAACACGTGTATAAACTGAACTAAACCAGTTCAGACTGTGTGGTTCTTGCTCCACCACTCAAATGTGAGCCGAGTACACACTTTGCAGGTTCAGTGTCACAACATGCTCAGTCTAGTTCACTGCACGCCGTGAGTCCTTCTCTGCTGTCGCTCTAAGTACTTCCCTCCTGGATGCTTGGCTACTTGCTCCCTTCTTTCCAAAGGACCCAGTGATAGTGTGCCTGCCAAATATATCAGTTTGGATCACTGATGCCACAGAAAAGCAGCTACCGAAAAGTTTTCCTTTCAAGTTTCCTTCCTGCTGTCTCCTAGTTCTAAAAGGGGAAATCAGGACTTGTGGTGTTCTGCACAGACCAGGTTAGACGCAATGTAAAATTATGCCACCTCTTGCGAAGAAACCAGAGCTGATCTAAAACAGTTTAACGGAGCCTGCTATAGCAAGACTAGTTCAAGTAAACGGCAAAACTTTCCCAGGTGGACAAGTCCTCATGGAAATAATTAACAATGTTAGTATTTAAATTATCGGCGTTATCTGATTAAACCCTCGCTATGAGAATAGGGAAGTTCTCATGTCACTTTGTTCTGTGCTCCCTGCAGGGTTGTCTCTACATTGTGTTTGATCTCATTTTTCAGGTTTTCTTCACAACTGTACAGCTAGAGGTTTATTCTATATGTGTTCTATGAGCTCACAGCTGAATTCTGTCTTTAATTTAGGAAACAGACCATCAGTAGGTGATGCTTGCTGATAATTTAATATGCAGTCCATCAGTCCAGCTCTGATTACCTGATGTAGGGTCAATAAGGGAATACTACAACTATCAATGGTAAAAACCCAGATAATTTCAGTGGGGCCAGGATTTCAGTTATTGCTTCCTCATATTGATCTTTCTTTTGTGAAGCTGGTTTGCAATACAAAAGGGTGTCCTGACAAGGAAGGGAGTTTCCTGGACCCTTTAAAGGCTGGATGGAGGAGAAGCATGTGGGGTGAGACTCAACCAGTTGCAGCTGCAGCCTGCTAAAATTCACAGCACTCTTATTGTGACTCTCTGTATCCCTTCTGTTTGTGGGTGGGAATTAAGTGTTAAATATAAGCAGTATTCACAATGAGCAGCTTTTGTGGCATTCAGATACGTAGAAAAGTGTATTTATGGATATTTTATGCTGTATATTTTTGCTCATTTTAATATCTAATTTTATTGCCATGACTGACAGTCAAACAGAAATCAATTTACCATTTCCTTAACACACCGATCCAATATTAAAGAGGGATAGCAGGATACTGAACTATTATTTTGTTAATAGACAGACACTTCAGCCATTTTGCACAGCCCTGGTACAAAAAAAGTGCCCATTCCCAGTTGTCTGAACTTCAGCAGGTGTGAAACAGGGACCTAAGTGGCAATGAAAGAGACAGGTATGGTGTCTCTGCTCACCTTCACTCAGGACTTTCTACGAGTTTTCAAATTCCAGGAAGTCTAGTTGCTCTGGATTCTGTATTAAAAAATTCCAACTTTTTCTCAGTACTGCATATCCTGTGCTATAAAATGCAAGTGTGCTCATGTTTTCTCTATAAGTTAACATACTTAGCCCTCTGAAATCCGTGAACTAAAATTGTTTTATATGAACTAATCATCATCAGTTTATTAAATACTTTTGAACATATATAATATCTTTGCTCCTGAGTCTTCCAAAGCAAATCCATTTGCAGTCAGGAGTGCAACAGATTGTCTTGCAAGGGGATTAAGTGAATTACAGAGAGAGAATGCAAGATCCAGTAATCCTGGTTCTGCACTTGCTGCCTTACTGGGGCAGGTTGCTATGCATCTTCTGCCTGAGATTCCCCTCTCTAAGCTGGGGAGAATAATGGTGAACATATTCTTTTAAACCTTGCAGTAAAAATTGTTGTGTCCTAACTTCTGTACATTAAGCTGTTTCCACAGCAATAGTTATTATCAATTTTATTTACATTGGGTTTGAACGTTAACATTCTTTTTCAAAATACTTCGTAACTTATTTTTGGAGCAGGCACAATCATTTTTTTACCTTTTTTAATATTTAAATCATTATTTATTTTTGCAAACGCACTCAAATCACCAGTCAGAAATCCAGTACATCAGCATTTCAAGTTTAAATCCTTTAACACTTAAAATTGATATGAGGGCATTAAGAACAGTATTATCAACAGCAAATGGTTCCTAATTCCCTAGAGAAAATGTGCTTCTGACTTATTTTTTAACCATAGTTACCCCTTTGTGAGCTTGCTTTCTATTCTGACAAAACCAAACTGATTTTTCATAGCGTAACAGGCTGGCCAAGATGGGTGGGCCAGTCATGGGTTTGGCTCATAACCTCCCTGTGTTGAACCTCTCAAAGTGACACACAACTCTGAGGCACCATTTTCCATTCAAAGTTAAACTCGTCTTTGGGTGAATTCCTCCAAAAGGTGCACTAAACTGCTCTTGGGTTATTTCAGCAACATCCTGTGATGCAGCAAATGTTTTGTTCCACCTGACAGAAAATTCTGGATTTAAACTGTACAAGTGAGGGCTGAGAAAGCAAATTTACCATCTTGTAGGTGTCACTGGGCCTGATCTGTGACCCATTGGCAGTGGCAGCAATTGTAGGAGGCAGCAGTACCTCTTAAAAGATAGAAACAGGTGATATCTTCTCTATGAGCAAATTCCCTTGAAAGGCAGAGGAAGATTAGGAAGGGGGAAAGACCTAAAAACTAATAAATGTCACACTTAGGAAAAGAGAACAGCATGAGAATTAATACAAAGTATATGAAAAACACTGGCGTGGTAAACTTTGGACAGAATACATTCTGAGTGTGTCACGGCACCGTGACAAAGTAGTTTCAGAGCTGTGGGCAATATTCATGTGTACTCAATTTTGACATCACTGTAATTTTTCTTTCTGTTTTCCTCCTGCATTTTTGTTACATATTTATCCCCTTGTTGCAGCTTATCTGCCTCGTTGTCTGCAATCCACTTGATGCATATTATTTTGACTGTAATTTCTTCAGAGCAATGTGACCCTGGTACCCCTGAAAGCAGCTGCAAGAGGGGAGAACAGGAGAGCTTGTGAGCTGAGAAATGGGCTGAACAAGAAATGTGTCAAGTGTGTTATTAATGCGTCATGTGTGGAGTCCCTAGAAAGCTGGTCAACCACCAAAGATCAAAATCTCAACAGAACACATATCTTGTTGTAGTGTGAAATATAAAAATTATTACTGGCTCCAACTGGCTGCAGGAAGGGTTTGGCTGTACTTTGGGTTCTGAACTGACAGCACTCAGAAGCCTGGGTATTGCTCTGGACCCCAGTGTTTGCACTATATTTTAGAGATCTAGAGAAAAGAAATCAAGAAACACCAAGGGAATCCAAGTGTTAAATATATTACAGTGCTTTATTTGTTATTTTTTTTTTCAGTCTGGATCCTGGAAGTCTTACTGACTAAACTTTGCTTTGTCTCCCCAGGAGCCTATCTGATGTCAGGGACAGCAGGGGAATCGGGGTGAAGCTGACACATATAAGGTAGTCCTTCCTTTCAAGAATTACTCAGTGTAGTGGAAAATGTCTAAGATCCCCCATTCTTAGGTCAAGGGAGTGGTACCCCATGATAAACATGTCAGAATAAATAAAAGTTAGGAGTATTTCCCAAGATTTCCTGACAAGGAGCCAATGTACATTGTTGGCCTTACCCAAATGCTGAGCTTTGGGAAGGGCTTGCTTTCTCTGGACAGAGGCCAGGCTGTAAAAGAGCAGAAGGACATGTGATGGCTCTAGGCAAGCCTCCGAGCATCACAAGGAACTTCTGTGGCTCAGATTCTCGTGGCCCATACCTGTGAGCAAAGTCCTGTGCTCAGTGGAGCCCCATTGAACACAAGGACATTGTGCACAGGTACCAAAAGCCAACTATCATACAAAACTTCCAGATCAGAGTTTATGTTCCTAAGAACTCCTCGTGCTAGAAGGCTATAATCCTGTTGAAAGCCTCTGGGAACTACTGTAATGCAAATAATAGTAGCAATAATTAGCTCTGCTTTAATTGATACTGTGTATTCCTCAAATGTCAGTGAAAATTTACTTTGCTAAGCCAACAACTTCTCCCTTGGAACTCTTCTGACTTTACCAGAATTACACGAGGGGTGAGTTTGGATCATTGTGGGTTCCTGGCATAAATTATCAGCTGTTGATTCCTTGCCCTTTAAAACTTGGCAAGCATACAAGAAGAATTTGCCAAACATGTGAGAACTAGGTCTATGCATTTATGGGGAAATCCTTTGGGACTATGCACAGAAAGGAGTACAATTTGCTAGAAGTACCCAGCTGTGAAATCCAGGAACTCCTGCACACAACCCAAGCAACTTAGAGCGTATTTAGCCTGGCATCAATACCAATGGTTCCTTGAAGCAGTTTTTATGCCTTCAGCTTTATGAAAGCATAAATGTGATAGCAACAAACCCTATAAATGTGTGGAGATGCTAAATTTACAGAACAGTCCTAATAGGCATGATTTTGGTTGGCATAATCTAAACTTGGTTTATTGTTACTCCTATTTATGCCAGTGGGTAGGAGTTGTCTCCTCTTAATATTGAGAGCATAGGTCTGAGCACATCACTGGCATAAATAAGCAAAGATAACACACTCCAGACCACTTAGCATCTTCAATACAAACAACGTCCTCATCTGGACATTTTGTCTTGCTGAGCACACAGGAATTCTGATGCCCCATCCTTCATGAACAGACATCTGCCCTGTAGCAGTGCTACAGGTTTGTGCTCAGATATGGCTTGGGGATTCATTCTAAAGGAAGGATAAACATTTTCTACCTCTAGTTGTTTAAAGGTCAGGTGCCTAAGCTAAGCTCATGGTGTGAACCTCCATTCAGTTATGTTAGATGTGCTGAATGACAGCTCTTAACTTTGGAAGACCCATCTCAATCAAAGTGAAGGGAGATAAATCCCAAGCATAAAGTCTCTATTTTGACACTACTGGGAAGACTAGTGCCAGTCGCAGATCTCGACTTTAAAATTTTCCCATACTTACCAGGAAAAGACTCCTGGCTTGAGGATCTTCTGTATATATCACAGGATCAAGCCATTTCTGTGTTTGCTGGGCCTAATGGGTAGTGGGTTTGGGCTATAATGAGGTCCTTCAGACACTCAGAGATACAGTGCCCCTGATCAGATGGGTTTTCCATATGTACAGAAGTGTTGTTGCCAACCAGACACAGGAACAGATCACTCTAGCATATTACCAGTAAGCCAATTAGTGAAACGAAGCATTGCAATTATTAGGCTGCTTTATGCAGATATGTTTGTGTGGAAAAGAGAATTATTTGAACTGGCTTTAACATTTAGGAAGACCTTGCCAGTGTCATATGTGGTGATGGTTGATATAGCTGTTATTGATCAGTTTCTTTTTTCACCCCTCATATGTGTGGATGTAAATGCAATGAGCGATGTGAACCTTAATGAACACAAGGATGGTCAGGATTTAGACCTTATCATGTGGGTTTTTTCAGTAGCTACATTTGTTCCACAGTTTTCACATCTTATAACATTAACTTTGGTTATGCTACTTTTGCACTACAGAGATTGACAGCATCAGTATTTTATTTGGGCCAAAATCCACAATTTTTTCACATTCAGCTAATTTCTTTCCAGAAGAATGACAGAATGAGGGCTTACATATCAAATCAGTTTCGTTTGGGGACCTTAGTTTATCGCATTGATCCAACAGATTCATTTATCACAGCCCATCCATGTTAAGCTGGGCACCTTTCTTGTAATGAGTTCCTGGCAGCCCAGGAGCAGGTGATGGAACATGACCCATTACAGCGGGCTCAGGTACAGGGAACAGATAGAGATGCATTATCCAAAGCAGCACGGTTTGAAGTGCTATCTTGTATAACAAATTATTGACTTCATTGTACATAGTACTAGGATTTAATTAAGCGATAAGGCCCATCATAGTGGCCCTTTATCTAGCAGATAAGGATTTACCAAGCTTACCCAAGAGGTCTTTATCTGAAAGATAAGAAAAAGGTACATAAGGTGCCTTCTCCTGTTTTTAAATCTTTAATTGAAAAGACCTTATTTTTTAAGTTCTAGGTTGTTGTCTTTTCTTCATAGCTTAGATAGACTTATATAAGGAAGGTTGTAATAGGGAAGAATGTTACCTGTGGCCTTCACTGCATGAAATTAATAGGATTTATGTGGTTTTTATTCACAATGCACCAGCTTTCAACTGAAGTGGAAATTTATCCCTTGATTCACAGAAGATTTTCCAGTGGCTTCATGACACTGCAGCCATAGAAGACATTCATTCATTGCTGATTTCAGAGGGCTATAATTGTGATTAAGTTTTAAAGTTTAGAAAAAAATTGGGATTGTCCAGTAGAAAAAAATGAGGGTTAATTACCCTGTTGTCAACTAAGCTAAATGATTCCTAATTTTCTAGTCCTTTACCTATGTGAAATAATGACATATGAACAGAAAATATGTAAAGAAGTTAAGGCTAATGCAAAGAACTGGCACTTAGAATAAGATGAACACACTGGAAAACACAAAATAATACTACCGCTAATGCTCAGTGGAGAAAAACACAGAGGAAATTCCAGAGAAAGGAGAGAAGAGCATATGTTTTTTATGAGAAAGGCACATAAGGGCCACTGCATGGTTGAAAACAGGACAGGATCTTTGGATTTAGCAGATTTAATCCCTAATGTTACAGACACTTTTTTTAATAGAATCCTTTCATAAAGGTTCAAGTCCTTTTTATAAGTAGCTAGGCTGTTGACTCCACCTCCCTTAGAGGAAGGCTGTTGTGTAACATCCTTATATAAGTAATTAACTGGGATCTTCCAGTTTACAGTATGACCATATCTCTGACTAGTCCATACTTGTTTGTTCTTATGTGCTGATACTATATGTTAGCAAAAGTGACATCTCGTTCTTCCCAGTGTTTTTCCTTCCCATCCCCATCTAAGCCCATACATCAGTCAGACTTTACTACAATACACAAATCAAGCCCCCCTTGGACCATTCTGTCCTCGCACATGCAGAAGTGGCACCCACCAATTGACTCTGTACCCCTGCTGGAACCAGGGATGTATCAGGCTTGCTGTTCGTTCCACCTCAAGTTGGTTTGTGTATGCTCTGTGAAATTCTCCTGAATTTCCACGCATCCAAGAACCTGAGTTGCCACATACTGAAAATCCAGTAGGTTACTGCCCAAAGCAGTTGTCTACCACATAAATTGATAGCGTTGGCAGCTCTGCTTGTGAAAGACCCCCTGTTCCCCAGATTGTTAATCATCCTGATCTGCACCTGTTCCAGCTTGAATTCTTCATGCTTGAAGAGGGCAGTAAAGCAGAGTCTGAAGGGATCAGATTGTATTAGAAGAGCTTGGAGCAATTCAAGCCAGGACTGAGTAGCAATTATAATGAGAGATACCCTCCAGGTTACACGAGAGGCAAATTGCCTCAGTGGTGAGCGAAAGTTTGTAGAGCTGCTCCAAGCCTGTTTGTTCAGGAACCAGGGGATTTCATTTCAATTGTTGACAATCTGACACCTTTTATGGGCAATTGATTCACTTTTTTAAAAACTATCTGGCATGGAAGCAATAAGTGAATGGAAAGGTGTGAATTAAAATGTGTACACAGCTAAAGATGATTACTCACATATTTGCTTAGACCTGAAATCCCAGCTGGAAAGGTAGGATTATTCCCTCTTGCTCCAACTACTCTTTGATAATTGCCTCATGAGTAATTCCGCTGTGTCTTTTTACTTATTTATTTGCAACTTTGAAAACTGATTGAGCTTTCTGCCTCAGAGAAAGCTGTAAGCACAGTTCCTCACTTTAGTATACCCCATATATAGTTCCCTCACCTTGGTATATCCTCTCATGCCTGTAAGTCTTTGAAACAGGTCTCTGCTGCCTCATACTCCAGAGATGCCAGTGGAGCTGCGTCTACATCTAAGTTATTCAGCAGAATAACTTAGCCACCACATACTTTGTGTTTATTTCACTCGATAAGATTTTACCCGAGTGCTGCTCACAGGCACTTCTGCTGTCCTCTGCTTCCCTGACAACTAGGGAACAAACTCAACATCCTTCACTTATATGTATTTCAACATGAAATTATTTTTCTTCATGCATCTGAATGGTATCTTATAAAAAGGGATTTTTCTTTCTTCAAATCACACTCCAGTGGGAGCTACCCCAATCAGCAGTGTGTACTCTCTTGCTCTCTCTCTGTAGTTGTTCCATTAAAGGAGTGTGAAAACTACAACTGTGTGTCCACTGTCATTCTGTATTAGAAGTCAGGGGCAAGGTAATGATATGCAAGGTTGATCCTTCTGTAATACTTTCCTTGGAAGTGCAGGTCTGCTGTTTCTGCTGTCAGCCTGCGTTTAGAGTGCAGAGAGTGCTGCATGACTTGAAAGCAGCAGTAGGCAATTCCCAGTCTAAGCCTTAGATATTTACATATTTATGCTCACTTCAGCGGAGTAAATATGCTATGAATAAATCCTATTATGTTTGAAACTGTACTTACAGTATAATAAAAACACAACAGTACAGTGGTGCAATCTCAGGTTTTCTTTTGGTGTCAATATAGGCATAAATTTATTAAATTATATATTGTTAACATTGTATTCAGCTTCCAACAGCTGTTAGAATGCCACATAGAATGTAAGAAAATAATGAAGGAAAAGTACTTTACTCCTTAAACAAGAATTGAGGAAAAAACACTGTCTGTGGGTAAACCAGTTCTGATGGAAATGGCCAGTCCATCAGGGGTGACCCTACAGCTGTTACCTTTGTTATTATTGCTTGTGAAGTTGTGTGCGTTGGAATTTGCCACCTAATACAAGGGGTTTTTTCCAAAGGATGTTGCCAGGTATTGCTAATACAATGCCAGAATGTTGCACATGTCACAGCCTTATGTCGGATCTGTGTTCTGGGGAAGAGAGCATTTGGTACCTGCCAAAATTTCTCAGTTTCTATTCTGGAGGCAGTGGCAGGCTGATGCTTGGGTTGGCATGGTCCTCTCAGCGGTTATCGCAGTATTATGCTAAGATGAGGGATCCCTGTGAGAGGAGAGTGTGTATGTTGTGTACGCTTCATGATAGTATTATCCAAATTAGTTTTAAATGCTTTCATTATTTCAAAAAAAATGATTTTGTGTGTGTGTGTGTGCGCAAATCTTTAGCACCAACATTATCACCCAGAGGAGTCCTGAAGAAACCAATGAGCTGCTCACTGTAGGAAGCTCTGTATTAGGCTTCACATCAGTGTGGATATTTCTTCACTTTTACAGCTTGACCCTAAATCTGCTGAAGAATAAGAGTTTTACATTACCTCAGCACAGACAAGGCCTTAAAGTTTGCAAAGAACCTTTCAGTAAAGCCAAATATCAAGTCTCACTCCATCTGCTAGATAGTGTATGAAGACTACTCATCTTAATTGGAATAGTCATAGGATTTTCCATGGAGTATTTGACAGCATCCTTCTAGGCTCAAGCTGTCATACTCAGACATGACCTGTATTACAGAGGGAACTTCCAGGCTGAGAAGCAAACTCAGAGGAGCTAAAAGTGTAACAGTTTCGTGTATGTCCTCCTAGTACAAGGAGCCTCTTACAGAGAACCTCAATTAAGGAAAAGAATTTACAGGAGTTGTGCAGTAAGGAGAGTTGAAAAATAAAAAAAAGGTAAGGAACTATGAAAGCTGTAAAAAGGAGATGGATCTCTGGCTAAGCACATCAGAACTCAAACAGTAGATAGTCATGTCAAGTTGTTGATGATAATTCAGGCTTTGCTGGACACAGGGATTTAGACTGAATCCAGTAATGTCTACTTGACAGAGTACAGATTAGAATATCAATTAAACACTTTGAAATTTGCCATTGAGACTGAAATGTGCTTCTTAATGAGGGACGAGTGAAAAAAAGCATTTCCAAAAGGCATTTGATGCACTTTTTTTCAAACAAGGTATTATCTGTGAAATTTCCAGGTGGAATACTTTTTAACAAAGACCAGTTTTAATAGGAGTTGCAGGAAGAAGTTTGTGCCAATGCAGCCTGCAGCCTTGGACATACCAAGGACTGTGCATTGAGTGTGTGTGGGGTAGAAGAGCTGCTGTGACCTGTGCTTGTCTCAGGAGACCACTTTCAAGCAATGCTGAAGTTGCTGTGCCTACTTTAGGACATAAAATATGCAACTTGTCTTCTGTGGAGTTGGCATGCTGTGACAAGTGGCCACTTCACTTCTTATAGTTGCCCCTCAGTTCCTTTATGATCCTCATGACTGTGTTTTCAATATATTGGTTGTCTTGCTTTGTATGTTTACTTTGTGAGTTCTTTGAGGCAGGGACACTCATGAAAGCCAGGGGAAGGCAGATCCTAATCTCAGTAAGAGAATGAGACACAAAGACCTCATAAGAGCATCACTTTGGTCAGAACTTGAAGAAGATTAATAATCAGTATGCAGTTCTACTCTGAGCAGCTACTGGCAAAACTAGCTCAAGAAACAAGAAACAGCTTGTGTACTGTCTTTTTCTGAAGTCTGGATCAAATTTACTTGTATTTCTTTGCAACTTTAGGGAAAATACAAATTTCCTTGTGTTAGGCATCAATACTGTCAGGAAGTGTTGAGGTTACGATACATTTCACAGGCACATTCACATTCACATTCAGTCATCACAATGTCACTTCACACCATTTAGCATAGGATCATTATTTTAAAAGCAAGTGAGTCCTCAAATGAAGAGGATGTATAAACCTGTATTAGTAAGGAGATGACATCAGAGTTTACCCTCTGGACCTGTGGATGAGTGGTCCAGCTCACTGAACTCATTACCCCCAGAAGAGGGTGACCAGGTTCTCCTCACCAGTCGCCACTATCATTCCCACTTTAAGAATAAAATTATGCAGGAGGAGTAAAGGGTCTATAGATATACATACACTCCTCATTTATTGCTAGAAGCCTGTTGTCACAGGAATCAAAGCAGGCTCATTTTTCATTCTTCTCAGGTCTATGACTAGAGATACATTCTCAGTGTTATGATGCAGACCACTGCAAAGATACTGGCATGGACTCATTTAGTCCTGGCTCAGGACACAGAAATAGACCCAGTGACATGAAGCTCCAGATGCACCAATTCATCACAGTCATGCTGCTTCCCAGGCAGAGTAGTGTAGACCTTCACAAGCATGGTGAAGATCACAGAAGTTTGGTGTTATTGCAAAACTGATTTCCTCTCCCCTAATTCTCAGCCTTATACAGGACTATTGGGTCATTGTTCCTCTCTTATGAGGTTAGATTTCATTTCTGTGGCGAATCAAACACAAATCTCCAGAAGACTGTTGTTCCACAGAACACAAACTGCTGACAGTTGTTCCCAGACTTGAAGGCCCATAAAATAAATTAAAAATGATTTTGCTGAGGAAAAAGCATATTACTTTTAAATTGTAACAAATATATTTCTAGATTGAGTCTATTAAATTGTAGTGGGTAGGGGGTTTGCCATTGTTTTCAGTGAACAGAGCCCTGAGAAATCTGAAAGCATGAAGACCTTGAGTTGTTTTTATTTTAGAAAACATGAGAAATGGTATGTGGAAGAAACTTCTGTACAAATCACAATAACTTGACAGATCTTCTGCTGAGGATAGAGCACACCAGAGCAAACCAATATGTCTTAATTAATAACCCTGTCTACTCAGTACAACTCCAGTAATACTAATCATTTCCTGAGTAGTCTTGACTGAATACAAAGGCTTTTTAGACTTCTTTTTGATTTTTTTTTCAGAACTGCAGTGTTTTGAAGATAAATACAAACTTCTAATGAATATGTATATGTTTCCTGATGCAGAGTATCTCAGTGAATATTCTAGGTCGGTTTTGTAGTCTGCAATGAACATGCTCCTTTGAAGTTTTTACTGATCTAAAAATGCAGTCATTATGTTTAAGTCACACATAAGTTGACTGATTTAGTTAGACAAAGAAACTGAGCTTAGATAAAATATTTCAAGACAAAAACACTTTTCAACCTCAAACTGCAAAATACCGTGAAAATTCTTTTCAATAGCTGCAAGACAGTTGAAAATTCATTTAACAATGTGGAACAAGCTTGAGTTTTACCTCTTAGAGAAAAACAACACCACCCACCATTTCCTCATTGGTTAAACAAGGAAAGTTGAATAAATTGAGAGGCACTGGAGGACAAAGTCCATATAAACGTTGTATGGAGACTGTACTGTGCAGTGCCCACTGTACATCCTGATGACTTCATGCCCTGCTGTCCAGGGAGAGTGGTGGCAGCTGGGGTCCTGGGGGGCAAGTGTCCCTAGTTTGCACCCCTGGGCAGTCCCAGGGGCCAGCGCAGAACTGCCTGTATGGCTGTTTGCTTGGTGACTGTTCATGTTGTCTGATTTCAGAATCAGACTATGGGAGCATCTTTTGACTCAGCTTTGATGGGAGATCAAGGTGGATGAGAGGAAGTCTTCAGTTTTACTTCCAAAGCAGGGGACAGAAAAATGAAGCACTAAATACTTAACATTAGATTTCCATTTCCTCTTTGTGTTTTCAGCATTCCAGTGTCAATCAAAAGACTTTAGCAAGAGCATCATCCCGTTGCATAAGCTCCTGCAGAACCTCAGACAGCCCAGCAGCATTCAAGCATTTGAGTTGCATTTAAGGTTATTTTGGAAGCAGCATTCACATCTTCCATGGGATGAGGGGACTATGTTTACTACAAAAGCATTTACAAGTATAATAAGAATTATAAGAGTTGACTGCAACCACTAACACTGAACCCATCGCAATCTGCCACCCAAACCTCCTCACAGCCCCCAGATCCTTGTGCTGGATCTCTCTGGAGAATATGATGCTCTGTGTGCTTGTGTGCAATACTCCTGTGACACAATCAACTGGCAATTAGTGAAACACTATTTTTAATGATTACTTAAAGCAGGATTCAAATTTCCTGAGGGGAAGGGACTGATCCTGCAACCAGTGGTGCTCAGGTCTGACATAAGCACAGCCCTGCAGTTCTATAAGACCATTAGCATTACAATCAGCTTTACTGCATCATCCAGAAATCCCATACAAAGTCTCCAATGAGGTTACTTCATGCCAGGTGGTTCACCATGGCAACTCCAATTCCAGCCTCACCGTGGTGCTACCTGGCTGGAGCTCCATGCAGTCAAGGCAGGAGGCTCTGCTGCTGAGGTTCCCTATTTTTCCATTCATTTAGGCCCCTGGTGTCACCTCCCGGGGTGGTGGCAGCAGCAGAGGGCCCTTGGAGCAGACCTGTGACATACTAGTAAGTGCTGTGTCTCTTCATCATATGTGCCAGATGGCAGATGCCAATGGAAGGAAGGACACTTATCGATCCACCCTGGGCTCCAAATGAGCCCAGCCCGAGCTCAGGTTGGGATGCCTGCTCCCAGACGGAGCCGGTGCGTTTGGGGAAGGTTTGAAATCTGGCTGATTAAGATGACAGGTGTCAGGCTGTAGCTGCAGAGCAAAGACTGCTCTGAAGGGAGCTGCTGACCTTCTTGTTAATCTGAGGAGAGCCTACTTCAGCAGAGATTTGAATGGGAAACTGCAGCATCTTTTACCTGCTCTATGTTTTGGCTACATCAGGTTTGGTGGCCACTTAGGAAAAAAAAAGATTAATTTTGTTGGGTTTTTAACTTGGCAATCATTTTGTGTTTAGTTATTCAGAATCCAGCGAGTGATGGTCACATTCCTCTCTTTCCAGCAGGAGCTGTGCTGAAATGCACGTTCAGTGCCTGTCATAGGCAAGCACTGTCGGCTCTCATACCAAGGGTGCTGACTTCATGTTGTACCTCCCAGAACCTACTCAGCTTTATGTTTACATTGACAACATGAATCAGCTCAAGAGGAAATGTTTTAGTCAGTGATTGCACAAGTACCAGCTCATGGTGAATCCTTGTTTGCACAGCATCTGTGGGATTGTGTTAAACAGATAATTCCAGAAAGTGCTTTCACACCATTCTGGGCCTCCTGCAAACAGAACAGGTCTGCAGGGTTGTTTAGTGCCTAAATTTAGCAAAAGAGATCTTCTGCAACAAGCTAAGGGAGCGCTGTTATCTGACATTTCTAAGTTTGAAAGCCAGGCTTTGTTGGACTAAACATCCTGCCTACCAATTTGATCTTGTTCCAGCAGTTATTCCAAGAGCTGACGTACATGTAGAGTTTGTTATCATTCTGACTGTAAGAAAGCAGTCTCTGAAACACATTGGTCCAGTCCTGTGAATGCATATGGGGTGGATGAGTCTGAATGTGGAAGCTCTGGCTGATAGAGATCAAGAAGAACGTCAGTGCCAGGTTTTGTCTTGTGCTTCCCAGGAGGCTCAACACAAGACAAGGACGGAAAACAGCTTCATGATATCTTTGCATTTCTGGGTTTCGGGACTGATCCAAGGGCTGGCACAGCTGACAGCCATCACCCCAAGCGTTGCTATAGCTTATAGACACTGCCCACAGTTGCCCACCAGCTGCTATGCAACCCAAAAAAGGCTCAGCACAAAGCACTCCAGGAAGCCCCCTCTTCTTTTCCCTCCATGTCCCCTTCATCTGGCACTCTGTTGCAGAGAGGTTAGACTGAAATGAAGAGGTTGCCTCATGAATTAATTGAATTAATTTAATTCATCTTTGATAAATTTTAAAAAGCAGCAGATTTTCTCTTGCAGATTTGGAATGAAGCAGCATTTAGTTTTGCTAATCATTCTTACTATTTAGTTTCAGTTGCTAAGATAATTTTAATACTCGTTTAATCTCTTTTTGCCTTGTAGGAAATAAAATGAGCTGTTATGGAATTTTTTCTTTTCTTTTTTCCCTCTACTTTTCTTCTTGCATCTATGTAACTATTTATTACTTTTCTCGTTATTACAAAACTTAAAAATGTTACTAGATTGATGACCTGTCTTTTTCTTTTCCTTTTCCTTTTCTATTTTTACAGTGCTTCCAAACCTGGGTAATTTGGAAAATCTAGGTCTTCTATGTAAGAAATTATTTATGAAGTCAGCAGAAAAGTCCATCTGGCATCTCTAGGAAAATCCAGTAAGAGATATGTAGAGCCAACACCAAAAAAGGAAGCAAGAACAATTATATATACTCAAAATATTTTCCATGTATTTGTGACTGAAGAACTAGAAATTTTACCTTTGTTTCACTCTTGTCATGCTATCTTGCTTCTTGGTATTGTTGCCTGAAATGGGAGTGAAGAACTTTCCAGACAGTATTAGTATAGATAAAATAGAGAGCTGGTCTTTAAATAAAGTGCTTTCAGGAGCAAAATACATAGATGCACACCCAGTATAGTGTTCTTACAAATTTATAACACTAATTAATTATCATATCTAATGGATACATCCAACCCAAGAATCATCCATGCCCAGAACCTCCCTGGGTCTGCCCTGTTGCAGCTTCTCCAAGGTTTTTGGGCCTTCTGTCTTGCTTTGACTACAATCAGGTGCAAGTGTCCCAATCAAGATGTCCTTGCTGAAATCTGCTCTTTGAAAAGAACATTAAACTCAGTTTCAAGAATGTGTCACAAACTGTGAGAAAGGTGTTTAAAAACTGCTAGCTTAAGAGTGAGAAACCAATATTAAAATCTACAAGAAATATAAAAATATTAAGGCATCAATATGAGATCAACGTTCAAGGACAAGGTTAGATCCTTTTGCAAAATTTAAGCCATGAATCACTAGAAGTGACCATTGAATTTGGGGGTTTCCCTGAAATTTCTCTGCAACATTTATAGGCAGTCTTGGTTTCTAAATGTATTGTGGCCATTCAGTGCTGACTCACATGAAAGGGCAGTGGTTGGGATGTAGCCATGGTGGTGTGGGATGAAAGTATTTGTTGAAGAGGCAATACTGGTCAAGGAGATTGCTGGAATGCTTGAATGAGAAATTCATCTTATCAGAGCCACTAGAAAATGGAGAGGATATATATTACAAAAAATATGTTTAGAAATTTTCAGTTAAGCCTCTTGAAAAGTGTTAAAGAAGAGCAAGAGCCATTTGTTTGTGTGTTCTTTTTGTTTCCATCTTTCCCCTTGGTGCTTGTTCTATTGCATTCTGAATAATTTCTTTCTAAAAGGTTTTTCACAGTTTTTCCCTTTATACAGCATTGATGTATATCATGGCTTAACTTAAACATCCCACCCCAACATCACCTACATTTCACTGCGGAGAAAGTAGTCCCTGATCACCTTTCATGGTATCTCATGAGTGTACCTGATGAATTCTGCTCATATGCTTTATTACCCTCTCTAAAAACTTACTGAAATGAGAAACCATTACCACTCTACTGATCAATGCAAAAAGCCTTACTTGGGTGCTGGTGGGTGTGCTGAGAGAACAAGGCCACTTGTCCTCCCAGCCTTGATTGTGTTATGTTACCCTTGGAGATGCTCTGCTCCTGGAGCTGGCTTCTCACTCTCCTTTGCCTGTTCAGCTTTTGACAGTTTTTCTCTCATTGAACAAGACATCCTGGATCACACAAAAGGGGTGGGTTTACTGATGTCTTTGAGGTGCACAAATTATAAGCAGGATTTGATGCCTTGAGTTAGTGTTTTATTCCCTGCCATGAAGACAAGTGCAGCATGGCTCCTGAGTTTTACCCTACCAGGCCTGCTGCTAGCACACATTTGCCACAGCTTTAACTTCTGAGATAGGAGATGAGTTGGAGAGCCTGGAGTGTTTCTCCTCCTCATCCCTTAGGTGTATTGCTCTAGTTTTGTCATTCTCACGAGGACTTCTATAGCTTTGCCATGAACCAAAGGTTTTGCTGTTGACCCTGTGAAGCCATGCAATGTTTTCACACATTGCTTTAGAGCAGAACATCATGGTTGTGGTATTCTAGAGAAAGAGGCTGTGGAGGAGAAGATGGGGAGGAGAAAGAGTGAACCAAGTGAGCTTTCCAAGGATATCTGGCCAGCTTTAAGGGAGAACAAAGCTGCCTTAAGACTTGGGTTCGTTGCTGACTTTTGGGCTTGGAAAAATGCCCATTTGACTGCTGAGGCAGCAGCCTGAATTGTTGTGCAACTTGGCTGTGAAGGGAATGCAAAGGGATTTCTTCCCCTTCAGGTTCACGCATCGCTAACCATGCCAGGCATGTTGCTCCGTACTGTACACCCTGAATGAATAAACTGCTCCTAATAAAGAACTGATGTTGCTAATATCTTCATGTAATTTAAACCAAGGCTTTTTAAATTTAGCTCATTTGGGGAAGAAAAAAAAGCACTGATGTTGCAAATGCTTATGCATCTGATTAACTTCTCCACTTAGCTTAATTTGCAGGATCAGGGCCTTAGCTATCAAGAGGCTACATGGCATTACAGCCCTTCTATACATCTTCATTAGAGTATCTTTCTTACGAATTTGCTTTCATGCGTATTTTTACAACCTCAGTGATAAACTGGATTGTATCTGCCAGCAGCAGTGTTTAACTATGTCAGCTCCTCAGTGCCTGAGCTAATCCCTTGTCCTTCTTGACAGGAGTCGGGAGGAGTGCTGTTTCCTAAGAATCGATGCACAAAAGTTGTCATGTTGTTGGTCATTTGCCTAAAAAATTGAAGAGATTGTGAGTTTTTATTAGGGACAGCATTTTTGCGCATTCAGGCGTTTTTGTTAGGGTTTTGCTTTCAAATTTTTGTAAGAGCAGAATTGTTATTTTTCTCTAAATGTAGTCATTTTCAGGACTAAAATTGATGGTTTTCTTTTTTTCTGATTTGTTACTTCTATTGCTCTCCTTTCTATGCTGGCATCCCTGCAGTTTTTATTCTTTTTTTTTTTTTCCTCTTCTAGTCTGTCTTCTTTTTCATTTCCTTTGTTGTTATTGTTGTTGTTGTTGAATGACATGATGGAAAAGTAGTTTCTCACATCTTCCACCAACTGCTGTGGCTGCTGCACCTTTTATTTTCACATTTTAGATCTGGCAATCCTAGTGGGTGTCCATCTGGGGAACTATACAGGTGCAGAAAGGAGCAAGTGTTTCTCTTCTTGAAGGTCTGCTTTATTTCTGCCCTGCCTGGTATCTAAGGACATGCTCTCTCAGCCAGCAGCTCTCTCTGAGGTGTCATGACTCTTGGCTGCCCCCCACCCAAAGCACTGTGTGAAAAGCTTTACAGAGGCTGAGAAGTGAATGTGGATATTAAAATACAAAACCTTCAGTTTTTTAAGGGTTGTGCCTAATCCTTTCCCTCCTGGGACCCTATTTTTTGGAGTCCAAATACTTGTTACAGAACTCATAACTTGTAGAGGCAGATGTAGCACTGGCAGCCTCCCAGTTGTAAGAGACATGGAGGAAAATTTCGGTTTCGTGGGCCTCCACACAAATGCTGGTTAACTTGGTCTGTGGCTGAGGCATCCCCAAGCTGGGGGAATCCTGCCAGTTTGTCTCCTTGCCATGCCATCAAAGATACAGGTGCAATATGTGGGCATTCAAAATAAATGTGCGCAGGCAGACCCTGCTGAGAGCTCATGGCAGACAGAGTTGGAAGTTGCTTTAGATACAGGGATTTACATGCCTCAAAGATGTGTGCATATAAGATACCTGTTTATTTGAAAAAGTCTTGGGAATGCTTGGGTTGTTCCATGGGCATATGCAAACTTAAATTATAGCAGAAGTAAAATAATGGAGGAAGTAGAGAGGAGATCTGCAAATTAAGTTATCCTTTCCATTAGTCACAGGATTCTATTAAAGTGATTTCATTTTTTTATTTGGTTACATCACTTGGTAAATTAAATGCCCATTTTACAGCATGAGATGGGAGGAAGGAGCTTTAAGTCCACACAGACTTCAAAGGTGAAATCTTTGTGTAGGGTGTCTTTCCTCTCACTGCATGAACTGAACACCAATCAAAAGTTGCATTTGGCTGTAAAAAACCAGGATGAGCAAGTGTTGGCCATTTGGTGCCTCAGGACCACTCTGTGGTACCTCAGGCTCTCTCCCAATCCCTCACAGTTTCTGGGGCTCCCACCTGGTCCCCAGTGTGACACATGTGAAGCAGGGACCACCTCACCTGCCTTTGAGAATGCACAGAGCCTAGTTGGAGCAGGCACAGGGAGCCAGAGCCTTTGAGGCTTTGCGAGGGTGAGAGGGGGGCTGCATTCACTGAAGCCAACTTGGCTTTTGTAAGGAGTGATAGATGCAAGCAATTGTGGGTACCCCAAACTGCTGCATCCTAAGGCAGCATCCAGATCTGAGCTTTGAAAGCAGGTTTGAAGATGGGATGAGCACTACTGGCTGCCTGGAGCAGGGCTGGGATGAAGCAGGAAGGTATTTCTAACACTGGTGTAAAAAATTTCTTTTTTTTTGGGTTCAATTTGTGGAAGCACTTTCTGGCATGCCCACCTCAGAAATGCTTCCTCATCCCTAAGGAGCTGCTTTGCTGCTCCTGCTGCTGACTTGAGTCTTCCCATGGGATAGCAGTGCTGCTTGCACTGGGGAATGCCACTGGCTGTTACAGCCCATGTGATGGGAGCAGTCCTGTGAGAGCAGGACAGCCATTTGCTTTCCAGGGAAAATAAATACAAAGCCAGTTTTTATTTTGCTTGCCTGAAATACCTGGTCCAAAGAGATCAGCAAGTGAAGAGTGATCAGGATGGGCTGGCTTTGCTGTCCTTTTTCTGTAAAACTTTCCTTCTTAATTAAATCCCCTTTCTGTACAACTTGCTTTCCTAACCAATGTCTGTTTTCTGTACATCTTCTGATTTTCAATAAAACTTTCAGGTACAGTTCCCTGTTTCTAAAGCCTCCCTTTACAACTTCCAGCCTGCAGGCTCAGAAATGGATGCAGTCACACTGGAAAAGTGTCAGCTCAGTATTAAAAGGTGCAATAATCACTCCTGGAAAAAAAAAGTAGCATTATTGAAGCTTAAGTCAATACCTGCTTACAGCCATTGGTGGACTTGCTGCTCACTCCGTGTTTGCTTTTTCCCCTGCAGGACTTGGTCAGTCAGCAGAGCATGGTTTCCTTCCCAGTCTGGAGCACTGGGGACACCATGTTGATTAAGTGCACACCAAGCCTCCACTGAGAGCTCTGGTATCTCCACAGAGGCAGAGGTTGAGGCTTTGAATTTTTTTCTGCATCTGAGATTCGCCGTGGTGTTGTCAGAGGGCGGTGTGGGGCAAGCACCATCCACAGCCAGCCAACGGGAGGGTCATTTCTGCAACAGGACGGCATGCCACATTTTCATGGAGATGTGCAACCTCTTCCTCCATCTCTGCTAATGGAATTGTTGCTCAGTACCCTGCAAGCCATAGGGGTTTTGGTGACCTGCCCTCGCTGGTGTAGGCTGGCTATGTTTGTTCAGCTCATCTGCACACCGTGAGCCAAGGTGCTTGGGAAGACCTGTTCAGCACCCTTCTTCCCAGGCGTGCTCGTCGTGGTGGTGATTCCACCTGGCTCCAGCTAAGAAGGCTTTGGCATATATTGACAGTAATGCACACAGGGGGAAAAACTCCCCATCTGTGGTCATGGAGCGGAGAGACGAGTGGCTGCCTTTCTTAACAGATGGCATAACAAACTACACGAAAAACGCATCCCCCTGAGACATATAACCTGACATCAGATAGTTTCAACAACATATTGAAATAAGTCCTCCCTGATGATCGCTGTGGCTTCAGACGCAGCCATACCTCTCTCCCTGAATCCCCTGACAAAGCTGTGGGTGATGGAGGCACAGCAGTTTTGAGAGGTCCCACCCTGCTGCCTCTGCCGGAGCCGGATTTGGGGCGGCAGGCTGAGCAGTGACTGAGACGGCCCCCAGATGCTGGGGACTGGAGAAGTGGGAAGTTAGCACTTCTCTGTAGGTAGTCTTTTCAGGCTGAATAAGCTCTTTGTTCTGAGAAGTGCTCACTTTAAACATCTGCATAGGAGTTTTAGCGTTTTTCTTTGGGGAGAGTAGGCTTGGACTAAATGGAAGGGGAGCAGAAAGACTTGAGGAACAAGTGCTTTCAGAGGTTGCTTTTGCTGTTGGGGAGCTCTATGCAGAGGAACAATGCCCTAAAGCTGGGCAGGTCATCCTGGTGCTCATGATACCCTGGACATGTGAAGCAGTGCTCAAATACGACCAAATTTGAGAATGTGGGAGAATGAAAATCATAGTGCTCAGCAGCCCAGAGAGACCCATCAGCACCAAAGGTACCTGGTGTGTCTGTAGGGGCCAGGGCAGGGCTCCAATTCCATGTCTGCCCAGGGCTTGAGATGCTTTGTACCAGTATAGCAGTGATCCACACATCAACCGTGTCCTCAGTGATGGCAGTGAGTGAGGAAGAAGAAGAAGCAGCCGACACGACATGCAAATAGCATCAGCATCAGATGGAGTGGGAGCTGGTGGAGAAACAAACATTAAATTAATTTAGTTCACAACTCTCCTGTAGGGTATGGGATCTCCCTGTTTTCCCAGGAAGAAGTCTAGAGAGATTAATGTCAAAAAGATCCAGTAATTTTGATGACCCAATTTGCATGCCTAATGACCTGATTTTTCTGAACACTTCATGTTCTCTAGCATTTTATGTGCTGGAAGGACAGTGCCCTTGTTTTCTTTCACAGCAACGAGTGCTCAGCAGTTTTCTGAATCAGAACTCGGGGTATTAATTTATGCATTCAGAAAACAAAACCCCACACAATTACCAAGATGAAGCTTTCAATGTATGGTTTGGATGACTTGGCAGTATCTCAGAGAACGTCTTCAGCAGGGACAGAGATAGCAGCCAGTGCCCCAGGACGCCATTCAGCTGCCTTCACCCTGTCTCCTTCCTCCTCCTCAAATTTCCTGCCTCGTTTCCTGCGCAGCTTCCAGTTTCAGCAACAAATGAGATGGGAATTGAGTTGATGCGAGGCTCTTTCCAAGCAGATGCTAAGGCAGGCATTTATGGACTTCTGAGGTCCTGATCTGCAACCTTGATGTATTTATGTGATTACTTCTGTGTAGCACAGCATACTCTTTTTGCTTCTCTTATAGTTTGGTACGTCAGATCCCATTCTGATAAACTTACACTCTGTCTTGACATATCACAAAATCAAAGAATAGTTAGGGTTGGAAGGGGCCTCTGGAAATCATCCAGTCCAACCCATTTGCCAAGGCAGTGTCATCTAGAGCAGGTGATACAGGAATGCATTCAGGTGGATTTTGAATGTCTCCAGAGGGAGAGACTCCATGACCTCCCTAGGCAGCCTGTTCCAGTGCTCTGCCCTCCTCCGTATTAAAAAGTTCTTCCTCATGCTAAGGTGGAGCTTCCTGTGGTTTAGTTTATGGCCATTGCTCCTCATCCTGTCACTGGGTATCACTGAAAAGAGTCCAGCACCATCCTCTTGGCATGCACCTTCAAGATAGTTACGTGCGTTAATGAGATCCTCTCACCATCTTCTCTTCTTTAGGCTAAATAGGCCCAGTTCCCACAGTTTCTCCTCACAACAGAGGTGCTCCAGACCCCTATCATCTTTGGGGTCTCTGCTGGACCTTCTCCAGTGTCTCCTTCTTGTACTCTTCTGTGCAGAGGAGCCCAGAACTGGACACAGCTCTCCAGATGTGCCCTCACTAGGGCTGAATAGCAGGGGAAGTTCACCTCCCTCAACCTGCTGGCCACACACTTCCTGATGCACCACAGGATCCCATTGTCCCTCCTGGCCACAAGGGTACACTGCGGGCTCACTGCCAGCTTGTGATCCACTGGGACTCCCAGGTCCTTCTCAGCAGAGCTGCTCTCTGGTAGGCCATCTCCCAACCTGTACTGGTACTTGGGGTTATTCCTTCCCAGGTGCAATACCCTGCACTGGCCCTTGTTGAACCTCACTAGGTTTGTCTCTTTCCAGGCTTTCCAGCCTATCAAGCTCCTGCTGAATGACAGCACAGCCTTCAGGTGTATCAGCCACTCCCCTCAATTTTGTATCATCAGCAAACTTGTTGAGGGTACATTCTATCCCTTCGCCCAGGTCACTGATAAACAAGTTGAATAAGACTGGACCTAGTAGTGATCCCCAGGGAACACCAACAACTACAGACCTCTAATTGGATTCTACTCCACTGATCACCATCCTCTGAGCCCTGCCATTCAGCCAGTTTCTTGCTCCATCTCACTGTCCATTCACATAACCCACATTTCCTGAGCTTGCCTATGAGGATGCTACAGGAGACAGTGTCAAAAGCTTTGCTAAAGTCAAGGTAGACAACATCCACTGCTCTCCCCTCATTGACCCATCCTCTCATATCATCAGAGAAAGCCATCAGATTGTTGAAACATAATTTCTTTCCCCTTGGTGAATCCAGACTACTCCTGATGAGAAGGTAGACATCTACATGCTTGGTAATTACCTCCAGAATTATCTGTTCGTCACCTTTCCAGGGATGGAAGTGTGGCTGACTGGCCAGTAGTTTCCTGACTACTCCTTCTTGCCATTTATAAAGACAGGAGTAACACTGGCCTCCCTCCAGTCATTGGGCACCTCTCCTATTCTCCATGATTTTCCAAAGATGATGGAGATTGGCTTAGCAACGACATCTGCCATCTCTCTCTCTCTCTCTCTCAGTGGGTGCATTCCATCAGGGCCAGTGGACTTATGAGTCTTAGGTCTGTCTAGCCAATTTCTAGCCCAACCCTCTATGATCAAGGGGAAGTCTTCCTTTCTCCAGCCTTCTTCTCTTACCTCCAAGGTCTATGATTCCTGAGGGGACAACATCAGCAGCAAAGACTGAGGCAAAGAGGCATTCAGAAATTCCACCTTCTCTGTGTCTTCCATTACCAGGACACCCATCTGATTCAGCAGTGGACCCACATTTTCCCTAATCTTCCTTTTGCTGCTTGTAGAGCATCTCTGTAAGTTCCTTCTTGGACTCTGCAATTATGTGTGGTTTTGAACATAATGAGGTCACCAGTGTGGTCCTGCAAGAAACACTGCCATCAAGAGTGGAAGCTCTGCCCTTCCTACCTACAGCACCATGACACCATGGTGGGCATGTGATGGGGTCACACCAGAGGACTGACCCAAGCTAAGACCTAAGGCTAAGGCTTCATCCACGGAGCTGAAATACAAAATACATTCATTTTGAACAGGCTGCTGAAGGGGAGCAATATTACTTCACTTAAACCTCTCACTGTTGGCTGTTGGGTGCTGATCTGGCCCCACTATGGACAAATACAGAGAAGCAAACTATTCTAAACATCTTCCTGGCCATTTGCAGGGTGTTTGCTGTGTTGTGTATCCCTGCATGTACATATGCCAAATACATACTGTGCTACCTGCACAATGCTCTGTTGACCTGGTCAGAAATCTGGCTCTTCAGTGGGAAATGCTCAGGTGGCTGATCTGTGCCTGGGCTGATCTGTGTATTTTAGAGAACCTAAAATACAGCAACCTTCAGGAGAAATGGTGTGGCCTTTTGACTGTGACATGTTACACAAGGATTTGAGGCAGACAGTGAAGGAGAGACATTGGCGGCTCGCTTGAAATCAAATGTCAAATAAAATCAACACAATTTAATTAAAAGGAAAAAATCTTTTAAAAAAATCTTTGAATTAGATTGAAGACTCTATCTCTTAAGAACATACTGCAAGCTTAATTTTTGGTGTTACAGTTAAATAAAGACATACTTATCTGATTAGCTGTAATCCTCTCATGTTTATTCCTTGAGTCAGAGACCTTATAAAAATGTATCTGAGACTTAGAAATGGGACCCAAGGACCGTCAATCTGCACCTGGTCTCTGTGTCTGATTGCAGGGAGATATCTCTGTGGTGTTACCAACAAAAAATTACTCGGCTGTTTTGATAATCTCTGTTGTGCCAAAAATTGAAATGTAAAACATACTTCTCCACCTCCTTCCATGGTTACCAGTCATCACCTGAAGTTTTTGGATTTTCCCTTTGTGTAATAGGACTGGGACCAAAATCCCAAGATCCCATGCTAAGGGGGTTGAAACTCTCCTCAACTAAAAACAAGAACCCTCATCACATAGCTCTGATCACATAATTCAGGCTCCCTGGAAGGAAGTCCTAAGTAATGTCCTCATTTTAACCACTGTCATCCTCACCAGCTGAGCACAAGTACTGTATTTTCTGTGTGGCATCTCCTGGGTGGCTGTCACGCTGGTGAAATCTCCATCACATCTCTGGACCAGTCACCCCAGCAACATGTATAGTTAAGGCAGAAGGTGGTAGGGAAACCCATCCCAAGTCTGAAGCAGGTCAGACCATCAATGGGAGTCACACTCTGGATCTTGCTCCCCTGGTTACAATGAGGATGTATCTCCAGAAGGCTACATTGCAGATGTCTGATGGTGAGATAAAACCCATTCAAGGAGATTAATAATCTCTATCACACTCATATTCTGAGTATGAAAAAAACTGATGAAAATCTAGTTGATAACTGTATTTTTAGAAATTTAAAACCTAACACCAAAAAAATGTTGAAGAACATTTTGCAGAGGGTTTTTTTGTCTCTCCTCTGCTGGTAGCGACCGAGCTTTCCCTTGCTGCCATTAGTGGGAGCCATCGCACAGGGCAGGGCAGGGCAGGACCCATCTCTGCTCGAGGCTCGCTCCACTTCGGCACCGGTTGGGATTTACCGCTGCAAAAATTACAGAAACCGAAGCCTCAGAGAATGTTTCAGGTGTTTGTTTTGTTGCTTTGTTGGGCTTTTTTTCCCAGATCGATGATTTTGTTTTTCTGAGAAAAAATGCCTTTTCTAAGGATCAAATTTCCAAACATTGATTAAGCAGTCCTCTGCCCACTTCATAGTAAATCTTTAACGTATTTGAAATTAATTCATTTGAATTTTCACTTTTCAGTCAGAAAATTGTCAATGTCTGCCACTGACCATTTTTTCCCTTTACACTTGTGTACTCACAGCTCCTTTGCCTGTGAGCAAATGTTACCCATTACTACTGAAATATTGTTAGGTTTATAAATCTCAAGAAACAATATGATGAGCGATCTTCAACCTTTCCATCAGCTAGCCATTTTCTCAAGTTTTATATTTCTCTCATGGTAAGAGTCCCATAACGTATTGCATCAAACATCACAGCATTGCCATTTCTGAAGCACCCGTGGTAGGAGTAGAATCTGAGTTTGTAGGCCACTGGAAAAATGTTTAAAGAGCACAGAGCCAGAGGTCTTTCTGTTGTCTTTCCCTTTCGCAATATATTGGCGTATACTCAGAAACTGCTCCTCTCCAGGGGGAAATGGGTCTGGTTGTGTTTCTTGCCCCTTCAAGCTGCTCCACTGCGATGCAAAGGTGCTATTCCTCCTTGGGAAAACCCACAGTCAGAAGACTGTTCCTCAAGACCCTTTCCCAGGGACTTGAGGAGCAGTCTGACTTTCACTGAAGTTGGTGACAGTGCTGTTGCTTTTGGAGGGGGTAGGATCAGGCCCTCCATGCTCAGCAGAGCTTCATTACAAAATCTATGCCTGTGCTTTGTAAGCCACACAGATAAACAAACAAAAAAAAAGCTTTTCTGACTGATTTGAGAGCACAGCTGTGATAAAGGTATGATAAAAGGACCAGCAACAAAACCTGTGTGATCATGGTGGTCTTAGTGTGAGTTACAGCAACATTTCACATATCTGTTTATTTTAGTTAAAGAAGAAAAGTTTCAGTTACTGTAGACTTAACAGATTTTTATCTTGTATAAAATATGCTTAGCAGAGGACATGCTTCAGTATGGTTTCATTGTTAGCAGACCTTCGGCAGTTCATGTCAAATATCAGTATAATGGACTTACACACACTATTGATTTAATGACAACTATCACTGCAAGGAATTGATCTAATGTTTTCATTAGACTTAAAAAATGTTTTAACAACAAGTTCATTCAGAACTGGATAATTGCAAAGCCCTACATGGCCAAAGATCACATTCCCTATAGAAGTGTAGTTTAGATGATCTTTTTAGGAGATAAGTAGATTAATAATAATAGAGGCACAGTTGAGGGAAATAAAAGCTAGTCTTCATGCCTTAAAAACATAAATAAATTGAGTTATCACCCATTATATTACTGGAGGGAATTTTCTGAACTTTTGAACAAATCTTAATGAATATGCAATGGTATTTTTCTTGCTCTTGTAGGCAGAATGTAACTTTTTTTGTTGTCTTCGTTATGTCTGTCCTTTTTGTTCCTCATCCATTAGCAGAGGTGGGTCTCTTCTGCTTGGGTTGGATATACAATTTTGATAATTTTCAGCAGTAATGGCAGCTTTTAGCCCTTGTATGTGAACAGGCCAGGGAGAATCATTTTGTCGAAGATTTCAGGACATGCCATCCTCATGAACATGATATTGGACTGTCCTCCAGGGTAAGTTTCACATCACTGGCTGTGACTGAAGCAATGCTGGACTGATAAGTGGCTCTGCATGAGGGTGCTGCCTAAATATGGGTGGAGAAAAAAGTTTCCTGTGCTGATGTGGAAGCTGCAGACACATTTCCCATATGACTCCAGGTGACAGTGATTTTCTTGTCAAACTATCTTCAACGTCTGTTTTTCCTTATGCAAAGGGTCCTCCTTTCCACATACCATGGTCAATATTCCATTTTTTTTGCTGACACTGGACTCACAGGCCACGTTTCATGTGCTCACTGTGATGGGTCACGGCTTGCAGATGCCACTGGATCTTCCTTGACATTGTGAGTTTCTTGCTACTCTTTGTAAGGGACTGTAACTTTCAAGGTGCTTCTTGAAAGTTTCTACTCTATTTCTGACAAGAAAAAGCTGTTTGCAAGCAAATTAACTCCATGGTTAGAACTGCTGAGGAGTTCAGGCATCCCAGCACAGCCACACAACTAAAACCTTTTGGCTGCAAGGCTGCAGTCTGCGCCACTGGGTCAGGAAGAGAAGTCATTTCCCAAAAACGTGGAGATCTGCAGTGCGGCAGATGAGCCTCACTGGCTGTGTGGAGCAGTGAGACCAGAGGCACACCATGGCTGTCCACAGGATTGCCCTGGAACAAGGCTTGGGCTTTAAATAACTTCCACAGAAATTCAGTCACTCTGGGAGCTAAATGTCTCCATGTGCCCTTTGGGGCCAGGGTTTTGTATGCTTCAAGGTATAATGAAGATTAAAGGCTATATTCTTAAATGAACAGGGAGATGCTTATGCCAAAATATACATGAGTAATCTAGAGCATGATACAAAAATGCAAATGCAAGAATAGAAGGAAATCAGGACACTGTAATGCATATTGCTTTAATTTGAGGAGCAAAGGGATTTGACTGGATTTCTAGGGTATAATGCAATACAGAATAATAGTGTTTATGTCAGATATAGATGACGAAATCTCCCAACAGATCAATGCAGGAAAAGGGTATAAATCAGTAGTATTGGAAGGTGTCACTTGAGAGCAAATCTATTCTCAAGCTAAGGTAATATTTTCTGATACTCCCTGTAGCTGAATACAGTTAATGTGAAACAACGTGGGAGAGAAAAAAATAAATCCAAACGATCTTTAAGGGAAAATGAAAGTTAAAAATATCTTCATGATCCATCTTCTGTGCAGATAGGTCTGGGTGAAAGACAGCACCCATCCCATTAGCAATCATGAAGATAAATCTGGAACAGCCAACTTTGCTGCTGGGACAGAGTTGAACTTGTGTTTGCTCGGGGCAGGGGAGAAGCATCCACCACCTGAGCACTTCCTCAAGGTGTTGCTCAGAGCTTGGCTTTTTGGACAAACTTCTCCTCTGACAGAGTGGCAGACACAGGCCAGGGGAAAAGATGGGTCTCCCTGCTTATGAAGTGCTATACATTTCCTTTGTGTTGCATTTCCTCATTCATTTTGACAGTATTAAATCACTTAATGTGCTGTATATAAACAATCAGCTTTCTGCTGAGCATAGACTTCACTGAGAAAAAAGAAAATTAATAAAAACAGCTAGGAGAACTACTATTCCTGTCTTCACTAATTGCTCCTCCTTCATCATCTGTTGAGTATATGTAAATGAATGGAGAAAGCCTTCTGATTTTGAAGTCACTGTGAGAGAAGATTCTTGATGACAAATGTCATTTTGGAAAGAAAGAGAATTTACTGCAAAGTGAACCCAAGCCAGGACTCATTTATACTGGTTTTAAATCACTGGCCTTATTTTCAGCCATCACTGGTATGAAATCAGACCAAGGCAGCAAGGAAGCCCTGACAGTGCACCTTGTCTTCTGCTTGGGCTGGACTCCTGTCTGTTCTGCACACTTTCCTAACCCCATTTTCCCCGGGTTGTAACATTATTGCTAAATTAAAAGAAAAGAGAAATATGAGTTGGTCATCCTGGGTAGAAAAGGAGCTGGCTGCACTGGAGGTGTGTACCATCCCAGTCCCCTGGGGCATATTTACCTGTCTCAGCTGAGTGCATCCCTTCGCTCCTGGGGCCGTGCGTGTGAGGCCAGAAGGCACAGGCTGGGTAATTGCCACTTTTCCCTCCAAAATTCAGTTTTGCAGTACTTGTGGGAATGTCCTGTTCTGCCTGGAGAATTCATCTTACATGTGTCCGTCTGCTTTAGCTTCTGCTTGATTTCTCTATCTACCTAAAGCTTGGAGTTGAATAGATGGGTAGATTGGTTTCAAGTTATCCTCTTGTGCATGAATGGTTGTTTTTTTCAGATAAAATTCTCTGACATCTCAAGCTTTTATCTTGAACGTATATTAGACAAGTTGCTTCATATATATATTTGCACTGTTCACAAAGTGAGAGGTCCACTGGAGTTTCTGTTAGAAAACACTTTTCCTGCACAGGATGGAGGTGAGGGGAGGGAACAGGTTTGTAAACCACCCTCACAACCTCACTCTGACCTGGAATTCAGCTCACTCCAAGGTGAATTCTAAATAAAGAGAGATAGAAGAGGTAGTTTTGTTCCTGGCCCACCAACCCAGATCTGAGGTGCATGGTTGCCTCTGCGCTGCCACATGCCTGATCCCTCCTGTGCCTCCAGTGTTGCTCTTCTGTGAGGAAGAAGAAGTTGTCCTTCCGTCTACCTCATACCATGATTCCTGGCTTCTTTGCAGGGCTTCTCAGAGCCTCTCTGGATCCATGACCTGATAGTAGTGTTGGACTGCCCTCCTGGAGGCAGTTTTGAAGCAGGGACTGTAGCAGACCCGTGTTGTGATGTGATGTGACCTCCTTTCTCCCACTTGCCTCTTGCAGATTTTGCTCAGGTTTTACATTATCCATTTTGTATGCTCACTTTTGCCTGGTTGCAGTGCAGTCTGAGTGGAATCTCACCCACATCCCTCATTTGGTGAGGAGTTACTTCATGTCCAACAACACTGATTGTCCATATGCAGCTGACCAGGTGATGCAGATCACTTCCATGGTTATCCTTTTCCTGTTAATCATAGAATGGTTTGGGTTGGAAGCAGCCTTAAAGGTTATCTGGTTCCAATTCCCCTGCCATGAACAGGGATGCCACTCACTAGATCAGGTTGCTCAGTGCCCCGTCCAATCACACCTCAGATGTCTGTGCATTCTGATGATAATCTGATTTTTTTTCTCCAAATGTATAGAATGAGAGACCAAGGACTTAGAACCAGGACTCTGTCAGAATTACCTGTGATTACTTGATAGTTACCTTTAAAGACCTGTTGTGTAAAGATTTTCCTTTCACATATGATATGCCAGCTTAATTTTGACGGAGTTCAGTACCAAAACTGTCAAAGAGGGTGGAGTAAATTGTTTTATAGAAGTCTCTTACATGTTCTATATCAAGTTAGCAAACGGTTACCTTCATGATTAGTATAGTATTTTTTACATCCATTATGAATTGAACTCTAAACCAGCACATCACCCTTCCCAGGAGCCTTGCCAGCCTAGGGTTTGGCCAGGTCACTTTATTTTTGAAAATCAGTATTATGCTGGCAGTTTTCCAGCTCCCTGCAACTTCCAATACTTATTGAAAATTCGTATTAATGTTCCAGTGTTAAGGTGTCAGGGTAGGGTCTCTTACATTTATGTAAATAAAAGTTTAACATTGCTGAAACTGAGACTATCTCTGAGGTGGGAAGGGAGCAAAGCATGAGCAAGGTAGACGCGACTGCTCAGCCCTTGGTAGGAATTACTAACCAAGAACCTTTAGTGTCTTTGAGAAGGCACCAAACACACAGTTTTGGGGTAAAAGAACTGCTAGAACTAGAAGGAAGATTAAATTGGGAGCTCTGCTGCTCTGTCTCTTCCAACAGTGCAATCTGGGGAGAGACATGCTGAAGGAAATCCTGAAGAAAATCCCTGGAAAGGAATGGGGATCAGATGGGAAGCTGAGGACCATGTTGTGGTGTGACTGGGGAGCTCAGGAAGCCACATGCCAACTCCCAGTCATGTTCCTCTGCTGTGGGGCTGGGTCATATGTGCACAAGCCCCAAGGGAATTTTGAGATTAAATGTCACTCTCAGGAATGCTGTAATTTTACTTCTTTTTAAATACATTTTCAGCCCTTTGCCGGCAATTAAAGTTCAAGGTCGAGATGCGTCTTTCCTTGTGGACATTTACTTTCAGTCCTGATGTGCTTTACTGAAAAATCTCAGACACACAGTGAAGGAGGTGACAGCATGTCAGAGAAGTACATATTTAGTTCTAGCAGCGAGTCAATCAGACATCTAGGCAATTACCCTCTGCTCAGGATGACAACTGAGAGATGTGTTTATTCTGTCTCCAGGAATCTCTGTTATTTTAGGATCCTTTCCAGAGTGCAACCAGTGCTAACTTGTCAGTACGTGGAGACTCTTGTTTATGCTTTGGTTTCCTATCTGGGTGGGATTATTCAGTTATTGACTTGCTGGCCCCCACTCAACCTTTTAAATTCATTTCTACCTTCCACACAATTTCTTGGCAGGAACTACAGGCTGTCTAAGCCCAAGCTCTCATATCTTCATCTATGCTGATGAATCTTTTATCTGCTTTTCAAAGGGTATTAGCTCTTCCATGAGCTGTAAGGTTGTACTTCGCTATCACTGCTAAGACTCCTGTGTTCAGCTGCATTTTGGCATCTCCCACAGCCTGACACAGAGGCTTGTTGGTCCTTCCCAGGGCTTCTCATCTTGGTGGCCCTTGAAGAGACAGGACTATGCTTGTGTGGTGGGATCCCCATGTAAAACCCTGCTCTCCTTTGCATCCCTGCAAAGTCCCTGACCTCAGAGGCATCACTGCAGGTCAGCACTGGGACACCTGAAAGCCAGCTGTGACTGTCCTCTCTAGGTGTATTCTAGGCACACTGCAGGCAGCTACACCTCCTTTCTGGATCTGATTAGTGAGCTAAATATTTTCTGCTCCATGGGATCACCCAGTGCCATATAAGCTGGAGGCTTCCCTGAGGCAATGAACAGATGAGTTTAGCTGGAACAGACTTTGTTATCTTTTGACACTTTACTGGGGAATCAGTTACCTTTGTGAGGAAAAAGGTGTTTCTGATGGTGCTTGCCTTTCTGAGTGACGCAGAGCCTCTGACAAGCCACAGAAGTGAGCCCCACTGTTCAACTCGAGGGCAGGCCACTGTTACCCTTCAAAATGCCCCCAGATGGGGCAGAAGTTATAAGCAGCCTACATGTAGGGAACCGAAACTTCCCATTTTCATTTGAAGAGGGTTCAATATAACCTGTACTGCCCTGGTCAGGGAAGATTCAGCATACTCAGCTCCTGTTAAGTCCCCACAGTGTGACCTGGAGCCAGGTGGTGCACTATCCAGGGCGGGACAGCATCTCTGAACCATGCAAGGAGACAATCCTCTCCTACCCCACTCAAACCTCTCTCCACTAAAACTCTCCCCCCACACACATCCTTCTTCCCCTGTGAGACTGGAGGACAAAGAGGGTTTTTGCAGGTTCAGGAGGCCTTTTTTTATTCCTCTCCCTGGAAGCTTGGTTATTACAGCAGTAGCCTCTAGCTACATCTGTGAAGAGAAGCACCTCCACCAGCACCTCCTGTAATAATGACTTCTTTTTTCTTTCAACTTGCAAGGCACTGTTGTATGACATTAAGAAGGTGAATCCAAAGAGGACCATAGATGTAGGGTCATTCCAAGTAAACCCTGACGGGACACAAGAGAGGAGTAAGGTAGCAGAAAAATGATATGACAGCACATAATTGCTGATATGTGCAATTACCAACCACTTATCCAAACAGCAGTTGGTCTTAATCTTACAACCTTTTTTCTTGCTAAGGGTATCAGCCACTAAATTGCTTCTGCTTCCTCTGGGACTCAAAGTAATCTTTAGGCTTGAAATTGAGGTATTTTCCTTCCTTTTCAGTACCTACATTTCTTTGCCTTTTTAATATTTGAAGCGGTATTGTTCCATTGTTAATCTTGATAAAAAATAAATCAGAGCTACACGCATTATTAAGACAGAGAAAGAAAAAGGGAGAATGAAAGAGAGAGAATATACACTCTGACTAGGGACAGACTTACCTAATCAGGTGTTGCACTGGAGGTCCACATAGTGTCCATTGACACCCACGAGCTTCCTGTGGGTGCTGGTTACCCTCAAATTACATTACTTGTGGTGGGAACTGAGGGTGACCAACACTTTGCTGGGACAAGCCATCACATTGCCAACATCCAGGAGCAGAGCTTGGCTTACTCTGTGTGTTGTGCAGCATGAAAAATAGAGGTTATACTAGATACATGTAAACAGAAAAACCCCTGGAAATGTTTGGTGAGCTAGGTCATTCAGCAAATATTTCAGAGGATTGTTGTTGACTCAGATAATTTTTTGTCTGCAAATAAAAAGGCTTAAGAGAGTATTTAAAGCGTAATGAAGGTGAAAGCTGCTTCTTTGCAAATGGCAGCAGCCTTCTCATGGTGACGCTTCTCAGGCCTGGCTTTACGTGTCTATTCCCAAGCTACCACTGAGAAGGACTGAGGAGCAACCTATCCAAGGATATGTCTGGAAAGAGGCCACAGCTGGTGGTGGGAAGTGTTGGAAGCCATCCAAGATGTCTGAGCCTTCTGAGGTCCAGCTCCAAGAAGTTTATCTTTACTGTCAGTGAGAATTCCAGGCTCGGTGTACCATTGTGGCCATCAGCAAGAGACCGGCTTGTGTTAAATAAGATTAACAACCAACAGAATGTGAGAGGGGAGCAGAGGGGCTTGGCTGGCATTGCATGGTTAGTCTGTAGCAGAACAAGTTGCTGAGGTGGTCCCAGGCCAGTGCCCCAGCCCATGGACTTTGATGCCTCTAACCGTGTGGGGTGGCGTCAGACTTCAGTACTGGGTTGATATGTGTCCACTTCCTCACACAAGAAATTCATTTCAGCACACAAATTATAGACTGGTTTGAGCGTGACGGGACCTTAAAGATCATGTATTCCAACTCCCATGATGTCTCGATGTGGGCAAGAGCATGAATGACTGCCCATACCTGCCTGTGGACACATGGACACACAGGACCTGACTGCAGCAGATCTTGGTACGATTAAAGCAATGCAGATAACAAAACATACATTAATACAGCCTGACTCTCATACATACTGCCATTCTTGTTTATTCATATGTTGACCCCAGCATTAGCAGTACACATTTCTTAAACAAAAACCATGTCCTGCACTGCTAATTGTTAACATAACAGAGGGTTCGTGAACCCGTCTTTCATCACATCTCTTAAACATTATTTAAACAGTATTTTATTACATTTATTTCTTCAGAGGTAAAAACATTTCCTTACTATGCCTGTCAACTGATTTGAAAACTAAATATCTAAATTGCTGTAGTTTATTTTTCACAATTTCTATATTGGTTAAGTATTTGCCTGGGAGAATAAAACAAAAAATGTAGCCCTCTGTTGTCTTAATTTTAGGATATTGGAAGTCTGCTTTCCCAGGAAAGAAATATTGGCTGTTTTTTTCACAAAATGAGTTTTAGGCCTTGGTTTAGGTCTTCAGAAGTGAGCAAGGGACTTAAATGCCCAAACCTTTTCAATGAGAACTGATTACTTAAAATTCAGAGACCTCCTTCAAAAGCTCATCCCTAATCTTTCAGAACCATTTATACTTCACTGTAATTAACTGTGGATTTAGACTTCAGTATAAATTTACCTTGACTAAAATTTACAAAAGCATCCTCAAGTCCTATTTTCAGAGTTCAGGCTCCAGAAAGCCCAACCTCTACTGAAAGTCCCCAAAGTTACTAATGCCATATCTGAAATGTGCCACTGGAGACCCTTCCTGAGCTCTTGAGTTCAGATGTTTGCATCTACCCCATCCAATTTTCATCCCACAGTAAGGTCTGCATGCCCACTGCCTTCCCTCCCACCACAAGCTGGAGGTGTGTAGGCTAAAGGAGTAGCGCAGTTGCTCCTGCTCATTCTGAACCTGGTGACCAGGATGATGAGATGTGCAGTGAAGCAGAACTGACCATGACCTGTTTGGGGCTGATGGGCTGGACAATGACAAGCATGTATTTTACTAGGATAAATAAGACAGGAAAGGTTTGGCTTGGTGTGGGTGGGTAGGAGTTTATAACGTACCTTGGAGTGAATACAGAAAATGAATAAATGTGTATATTGGATTTCTTTTCTCAGCTGGAAAGACTGGCATAATTGTTTACTGCCTATTGATTGCTCTTCCATCTTGGCAAAGAAGGGGGGTCAGTGAAACGAAATATTGAGAACAATGCCAGAAAAGCAAAGAAAAAGCCTTCTATGGAAGCTTTAAGATTCTCACTTCTCTTGGTATGATTGCCCAAGTTTCAATTCTAGGCTCTGTTTCCGCAGAACTCTGCATATTTTTATGCACATGAGCTGTCCTGTAGACCTCTGTATTATCACAATCCCAGCAAGCTCCAGGCTGTTCTCAAAATCAGTGCTGGGGTCCAGGGGCTCTCACTGCTTCACTGCAAACTGTTGCTGAGTCAAAAAGAAAAAGGAAGCTCAGAAAAGTCTGTGTTTTGTGTTTTCCAGTTGGCCAATAGTTGTAGCTCCTACTGTCTGGGAAGCCCCAGAACAAGATTTCCCATCTACTGATTCGCACAAAAGTTTTGAATATTTCACGTAGCGCTTTTTTTGTTGTTTTTCTTTCTCTTGCTTTAATTCAGAAAATGCTGATTTGCTGATGATGACAGTTTTTTTGAAGAATCTCATGAGCCAGCTCTGATGACAGTTTCATAAGGGAAATATTTTTTAGTTCCAGGAGGACATTCCTGTACAAGGCTGGATTGCCACCTAGACAGAGCACATATTTAGAAAGGGGAGGTTCTAAGGACTCCCCTTGTTACTACAGCTACAGCTCTGTTGTAGTAACCAACAGGGCAAGGACCAGCTCCCTGCCCTGTTATCAAAGGTTATGACATGACTTGTGTCTGGATTCATACTAAATATTCTGCACTCTAAATTGCTCACTGAATGCTGCACTGTCCCCCTAAAACACACTTAAATAGTGATATTTGGGGTAAGATCAGTTCAATGATGTGGATGGTACAGGATCAGTGCCTGAGCTCACCTGTGACACTTGGCAGCCAGAGCCCTGCCTAACCAGCTCTCCCTTCTGGGTACCACAGGCATCAGCAGCTTCAGTGCCTCCACCACTGGGTTTGCTGAACATCTTTTGGCACCACAGTCTCAGATTTTTCCCAGCAGAATATTGATTATTCTGGGATCTATCTTTTTTCTTGCCTTTTTTTTTAACAGAAAATTCATCCTAAAGCTAAGAAGCTTGTTTTTTCATCAAGTTTTTGTAAAGCTTGTTACATCCTGTAATCAGTTTTGGTTTCAGCAAATCAGGCTGTATGTGAGTGTGTGGACAGAATAAAATACACCTCAGAGCAACCTCCCGGTAAACAGCCCTCCCAGCCACAGTCTCATCCTACATTTCTGCCTCTGATTTTGCACTGCTTGTCTAATTATGTTGGCTGCTGTGTAATTATTTTCATGGAACAATAATTTTACCAGCGTGCAGTTTATCAGAGGTGCAAATTATACATAATAACATACGGCAATTTTCAGTTAAAACTTGCATAACATTCAAAAGTCCTTGTATTTTTTAACAAATTGAAGAGGAAAAAAGGATTCTTTGTTTTGTATCTATCCCTTTTTTCCTGAGAAAACAACCTACTGATTTTCTTGGAGTCAATTAAATCCATTTGAAATAAAGCAGTTTTATTTTGGAACAAGACTGTCCACATGGGGAGTTAATCAAGAATAATTATTCCTCTCTAAATTCACATCCTCAAATAATTTGAATGAAATCCCCAGTATAGACCAGACCTAAATGTCAAAGGAGGTTAAAAAAAAAAAGTCAGCTAGAGGTGGTCTATCATATGAGGAAGAACTGAGGATAAAAACCTTGTCTGGGCACCCAGGCCAGGCTGGTGAGAAAAGTGATGCCAAGGCTGACTCAGACTCACTCACCCTCCTTGGTTACACACACACTTGCTCAGTGCTTTAAAGTCAACCCCACACACATCTCAGCAGCATCATCTGTGTGTGCACGTGTCACAGTGACAGTGGCATTGGGGAGGGAGATGCTGTGATCAGCAGATGAGAGAAAGGATAAACATATTTCAGGGCAAGAATTTTGCTCAGAGAGGGATTTTCCCCTTGCTTTTCCAGCAGTCTGAAGGAAACAGGACTTATACATCATTCAGAGTGAGGGAGCTATGGGGAATTTAGGCACATCTGCACTTCCATCTCAGATTTGACAAACTTGGGTTTTATTAAAACCCAAACTTTGCTTTCCCATTGCTGCCTATTGACCAACAGAGTTTGTAGCCATTATTTCTCTAAAACAACAGTAACACCGCAGTGCCTTTGCTGTGCCAAGGAGCCAGTGGTTGCAGCAGCCTCTGGTGAGTCTGGACGCAGGACCAGGTTCCCCTGTCCTCTGCAGCCTCCCTTAAATAAGAGAAAAATATTTACCTGATGATACTGCACCTCCCAAGCAAACCACTGTCAAAGCCTGGAGGCAAATCCCATAGCCATCATACAAACCCCAGGTGGGTGTTAGGTGGCTTGGCCAGGACTTCCATCCACAAAACTTCAAGATGCCACAAATGTCTAAACTCAAGGTTTTACCAAACACAACATATGTGCCAGAGCAGCACTTAGATTTTGAGGTGATTGTTCAACAGAGCTTTTGTCACCCATTTGAACACTGTGACTGGCTCCTCTGCCTAAAGGTTTCACAGGGAAAAGGGGCTATTGGTCAAAGATAAAAAGAAGCATCTTTATATATAGGTGTCCCTGCCCATGGCAGGTGGGATGGAACTAGATGACCTTTATGGTCCTTTCCAATGCAAACCATTCTATGATTTTATGATTCATTGATTCTAAATATCTTGACAGTCTCCTTATTGTAGGCAAGCCAAGCTGGCCTGCTGGACTGGGTCCCATAGCACAGAATTTGCTGTGGTGCATGGGTTTTCTTCTTCTGGGTGGAAAAAAAAGAGAAAAAATAAAAACAAAACCCCCTCCCATCCTTTCCCTGCATACCCAAAGCCCCAGAGGTACTCCAGGTCCTTTCTTGAGGAGGGTCCATATGAGCTGGGAAGGAAGAACAAGCTCATTGTCTTGGAGGTGAGGGACACAAGTAGCCACTAGAACTGCTTTGGGAAGAATTTCAGTCTCTTCCTCCTGATGGGGGCTGATGGGAACAAATCTCAGGGGTGTCATCCATCCAGAAGGAAAAATATTGCTATTGGCACACAGGATGACAGCACAGTGAAGAAGACAGGAGACAGCCAGCCATCACCAGTGCCTCTGGCCAGGCACTAGTGCTGGCACATGGAGGGAATTCTTTCAGGCACAGAAAGTCATAGAGAAAAAGCTCAGATTAATCAGACATCAGAAAAAAAAATCAAGTTATAGTATTGGCAGGAGCACAAACCATATGGAAATGTCTGGAGTCCCTGAACAGCATGAGGATAAAGAACCACTCCACTGGTGGTGACCAGGCCAAGGGCAGGAAGTGATGTAAGATGCAGAGCTTGGTCCCAACACCTCAGCTCTGCCCTGTGTCATACCCAAGGACTGGGGCAAAACTTTTCCCAGCTTGGAGGAAAATGGCTACTTGTAATTTTATTCAGAAGAATGTCACTGGATGTTGTCCAGAAAGTTTACTCCATGGAATTATGTAACACCATTTTGTCATTCTTGTGCTGAGACATTGCAATTTTAAGCCAGAGCATGGAAATACCAGGGTGTGAATGAAATCCCTTTTCATCTGCTTTGGGTCATGGCAGTACAATCCTTCTTCTGTCCAATTTCCAGCCGTGTCAGTAGGACCAGCAGAGCAGGACTCCATGTCTGACTCTGTTCCCAAAGGAGGCTGGTTTTCACATTCCCCTTACATGGTTCTTCCACGCTGCATCTGGAGGGTGGCTTTCCCCATTGCCTGATGTCTGATCATTTGTCTGATCGTTACTGTTTGATCTGGCAAATTCTCTTTCTGAGTCATGGTAGCATTAATATTGGCTTTAAGGAAGAGGAATTCCTCAGACAGTTATTGTGGGTTTTAATCAAGGTTTTGGACTCAAAGCACTGCTGGAACAAGCACCAGGATACTTGTTTCTAGAGGATCCTGAACTCAGTGTAAATGCAGGCAGATGGAGCCAAGGCAGTGAAAACAAACAGGATTGCATGACAAGTGTCACCTCAGCATAAAGTTGACAGAAGACTGCAATGACCATACAGGAAAACAAGGGGTTGCATTGAAAAACAAATCCAATTTTCCATGGAAAACTGTGGTGGATTCTGATCTCATGTACCCATGAGGGCAGGGTAGTAATTCCTGCCATCTATTCTACTTACTCACTGCCAGCACACTGGGAGAGGTTTCCTTGTCTGTGGTATTGATACCAGCTGCAGTTACCATTTCAAATCCCAGTTTGAAATCCAGTGTTTATCTCTGGAATAATTAGAAAACTTCATGAATCCGTGAACTATAGCTCCAGTAGCCAAAGAAGTGATTTATGAAGATTCTGAATCATGTCTGAGGGTGACAGACTCTCTTGGGCTGTTAGTGTCAGCAGGCCTGATGGGGCAGGCATAAGCAAACTGAGAGGAGCAAGAACAGCCCAGTCTAGCTCAGATATATCAGCTTCTCAGTTTTGGGCAGAGAGATGTTTCCTAATTCAAATGCTCTGCCATTATGCACTGCTGCCAAGGGTGGCTATCTCTGAGGCTTCATTTAAAACAAATTAAATTAGGGAGCTATCCTATTTCATATAAGTAATTTCAGTGGACTGGTGTCAGACTTTCTCTACATCTCTCAAGATTTAAGATGAATGCGAATAAATAAGCACAGGCTGTTGCTCAAATTAGTGCCTTGCCACTTTTCCACTGCTCTCCAAAATGGTACAGAAGGCAGAAGGGCCAAAACCCTCTGCTGCTGTCCATTCCTTTCTGTCACATGGGTTTTCTGATGATTTCTCTCAAGACTTAGCTCTGAATTTTTGGCTTCTTGGGTTTTTTTCACAACAAAAGTTTTCTGTTGCAAAAACTCATTGAGGCAAGTGTCTGTCAGACCAAAATACAGAGATGGATGGACTTCTTAATGCTGCCTTGGACACTCAGAGAAGTCACTGAACAGGATTTAATCTAGTGTGTGACATGAAAGGTTCCTCTTCAGCTAATACTCTGGGCAGGTTAAATGTAACTGTAGGGTCAGATCTCGCAGCAAAATGTTTAAGTAAAATGTCAATTCCGTGAAACGTCAATTCTGCAAGCCATGATGTTACCAGCTTGTTTGGGAAAAGCTCCAAGTAATAAAACTGCTGTTATATAAATACTTCTTGTTCTTCCCCCACAAAGTTTTACACCAAAGCTTTGTAACAGTGTTCTGCACCTTACATTGCTGTGTCAGCTGACCACTTCTGTTCATCAGGTATAGGCAAAGCCTCCAGGCACAAGAATTTTAAGTCAGGGATTTTCTCTGAATTTCATTCTCTGACAAGTTCCATTATTGCAATTTTAAGCCAGATGAAGAATCTTGATAACTCCCAAAATAAAAAATAAAAATAAAAAAATTCTTCAAGATCAAGAATTTTTTTTTTAAGTTCTTCAATTAATTACCAAATTCCAACCCTCAGTAATAAGGCTGAAAATCTTCCTGCCCAACGCAGAGTACACAGATGAAGGCTGATATGGATCTGTAGACTGCTTTACTCAAATGAAGTGCTTCAGGAAAGCACGAGTACATTCTCCTGACTACCTGAAATGTCAGTGTGAAATCCCATTTCTTCCTCAAACACTGAGTGCATGAGGCATTTTGTGGATAATAGTGTCTATGGATATCTAAGTTTTTTGTGACCACTCTGGCTTCAGCTATAGCTACGAGGTAAGAAATGTTGCTCTTGTCTCCTATCTTTGCTACATACGTTGGATAGACAACTCAGAAAATCCGCTCTCCAACTCATTTTAGCAGATCTGAACATCTTTATTGGATACGTCTTCAGACAGGCGCTTTTCTACTGGGTGGATTAAATTCTCTCTACACACAACAATATTTCTGGCTTCAAACATGGACAGGGATTTACCATTTTTTTCCCCACAGTTCTTTTCCTTTCCCACTAAAATCAGCTCATCAGCAACAGGAGAGGCCAATGCTGCCAGCGTTCCTGCAGTGCCAAGCACCTGTGCCAGCAGTGGGCTTGGTATTTCCTAGCACCCATCCCTACAGCCATGGACCCTTGCTGGGGGTGGGGAGCTTCAGAAGGGGTGCAAAGGGAATAAGATATCTGCAAATCATTTGTCTCCTTTGTGCTGAGATTACCCATCACGACACTGACTGCAGCTGCCTTTGTGATTTGTGTCCTCGTTCCTTAACACCACAAAGCAGTTTTTAAAACCATGGGAGATAAGTATGCTCAGTGTGTATGGACCCTGCTCAGTGACGCAGCTACCAAACTGAGTTTTGAATAATATCCCTGAGTTTACTAATCTCTGCTTGTAAAGGCAAAATATTTACACTCCTGAGTCTAAGGCTGGGATCTTCAGTTTGCTCAGCGCTGTCTCAAGTCTGTTCCTCTTGGATACAATGGCAGATTTACCATCAGCTTCTCTGGGAGTCATAGTCAGGCCAAAAACAAGAGCTTATGGAAATACCATCCATAGTTCCTAATCCTCCGCTGGAAGACTTTCCAGAAAGGCTGTACTGCCAAGCATCCCCTTCCCCTGCCACTGAAAGGTTATATGTGCATTTTATGTAGTGCCCCCATTTATAAGATACTTCAGTGAAAAAATTGAAGCCAGCAGAGATATCCGACATTCATAAAGCCAGCAGTATATGTGTATTCAGTAATTGAAAGATTTTGCTTTTAATTGAGAAAGAACCATTGCTTCATGGCAAGGATATATACTTTACAATGTTACAAGTGGAACTATATTCCTAGGCTTCCAGACTCCTGTATCTCCTTTGGTACAATACCATTTCATTAGTTCCAAAGCCAAGGTAAGCTGGACAGGTAGCATAAAATTAGCTCTCTAATCCACAGCAACAGTACAAGTCTTCCTTGTAATTCTCAATTTCTTATTCCAGACCATAGCTTGTAATTCCTGTGCAATGCACAGCTCCCCATAAGGACTTCTACCTACAGGTCATCAACTCGATGGCATTACCACACTTCTCAGCAACTGTTTTATGGCCCCACTTCTGCCACAGACTGGATACTGGGATACTGCAGGCAAGATCAAAGAATATGAAGAGAAACATGTAGTAAAAATAAAGTCTTCATCCAGAATAGCACTGACTAATCAGTGTGAAAAGACCTCTAATGTAATAGGTTTGGAACTGGTTTTTAGTTCCTCTATATATATATATGGCTGCCTTATTCCTAGAATTTGCTATTAAGATATCCATTTATCTAAAGACTTTCAATAAAAAAGAGGACCTCAGTGCTCACTGAAAGTATTCACTGTTTCATGCTGTGAGGTCTCTGCTCTGCCTTCTCTGTTTCTCCTGGCTGGCTTTCACTCCATAACTTTCCATATTTTCCAACCTGAGCTCCCCTAAAGGACTGAATCAAACTCTGGTGTTTAAGGAACTCAACAGACACCACCTTCTATGTCATCAGGTATAGTGTTGTTTGCTCACTGGAGCTGTAAAACGCTCTCAGAGCCTTGGCATGTGAAACCTGGCTCTGCAGAGGTGAAGCCCAAGCAAGATCATGCTTTCTGTCTCCCAAGGCAGAAATCTGCAGGCTGACTTCTGAGCTGGATTTTTTTTAACCCTGCAATGAGACTTAATGCTTTTGAGAGGCTTCAGTTTGCATTCAACAAATGAGCCGATTCTACTTTCATCTGTCTGAAATCCTATGCATTTTAGAGCCTTTAAAGGGAAATGATCCAGGAGGCTTGGCAGGCATTAAAGGTCTCTCATTGACTTGCTGATCAGTTCCATTGCTTACAGTTTTCCGCAAACAGATATTAACTGGGATATGGCAGCAAAATGGGAAAAACTTTGCTCTTGATAGTTCCTGAACACCCTTCAGCAGTGCTATAATGAGCCAGTGAGCACATCCCACTCTCTGTTTTAGTTTGAGGAGTCTCACTTCCACTTGTTTTCCCCCCAGTGATGCACCCTTACCTTTTTTCCAGAGACAAACACTGTTCAACTTCCTGAACAGGCAGGTTGTCCAGGAATATTGGGATGTTTTATCACATAGTCCATATAGAGATTGCTTTTCTTTGTTACCTGTCCCCGAAGTCCTCTGTCAGGGATACTCAGGTTTTCTGCTTTGTGTTTCTTTCAGCTTTTTTGTCTAACCTCAGGGCATTGAAACTTAGACCCTTTGATATTCTGTGAGGTCTTCACAGTGAAATACTCATCAAATAACTGCTCTGACATACATGTTGGTCTAAGCTGGAGTTTAGTCTGACAAATTTAGCAGCTGTCCCATCTCATGTCTTACTTTGCCTGGACTAGCCACGGGACTAACTCCACTATGCTGGGATGGTGGTTCTGCTTAACTCAGGACAGAAAAGACCACCACAGAGCACCAGGGAAGGCAGTTCAGGCTCAGGTGTCTCCCTCTGTGTGCCTCTGCAGCATGCCTGGTCCAGCCAATTCCAGCTCCTTCCACAAAAGCATCATGTAACCAGGGTTTTGGCAGCCCCCAAAGCAAGCCAGGAATTGTCAGGCAGTGACAGTGCAGGGCACTCTAACATGTGTCAGGATAGCTCTTGGCTTAAGTCAGCTCTGAAATCTGCAAAGCTGTAGCACATCCTGGCCTTTGTTTGATCTTTCTTTTCTTAACCCCACCATCATCCTGGCCAAGATGCCAAGTGAAGCCACATCTTCTCCCTCCCCATATCCCAGGTGACAGGAGGCTGGCCTGGACTTCAGTTCCCCAAATGACAAATTGCTGGAAGCAGTAACTCTGGCTAAGATATTCTGTGGAAGCCTGTGGAAGAATTTCACAAAATATTAATGTAATGACATTCAAAAGTAGCTTCTGCTCCTGTGTGGAGCATCTCTTTCTCAGAGTGCTGTGAGAGTCATTTTCTGTCATCTTCTTGCTCCCAAAATTAGGCAGATATTGATGTCACCTTTGGGATGCTCAACTCCTATACACAGAGGTCCCATCAGCAACTTTACATTGGTTCTAGCCTGTGACAGCTTCCCAAATACCTTTAATCTGCACAGGAACTACATGGACCTGTTGGAGCAGGTCTAAAGGAGGGTCATGAACATGATCAGAGGAATGGAATCCCTCTCCAACAGGTTGAGAGAGCTGGGGTTGATTAACCTGGAGGAGAGAGGGCTCCTGGCAGACCTTATTGCAGCCTGTTGGTGTTGATAGAGCCTTGTAAGAAAGATGAGGGCAGATTTTTCAGTTGGGTCTATAATGATAGGACAAGATATTCTTAAGCTAAAAGACTAGATAAAAGGAAGACGTTTTATACAATAGCTTGACTTATTACCTGCCTGCCTTTGGGTGTTGTACGTCACTCTACACCACCCATCTGCCGGCAAATAAGCCACACACTGTTGTCCCTGTTGCTGCCAGGATTCGGATCCTGCAAGTCTTCATCTCTGTTTCCTTGTGGTGCTGCTAAGCCTCCTAAATTGGTGAAGACTGGTATTGGCTGTTACCTCGAGATTTTCATACAGGAATATCAAAATGTTAAATGTCTTTCCATTTCTTCAGAGCCTCTTCGGGAATTTCATTTCCTGTGTCTAGAATGGCATGTGATGTGAAGTGTCATCTCTCTGGCATCAAATCCCTATTTCCTATATGCTGCATCTGCCTGATTTGATTGCATTGGTCTTTCAGCTGCAAAAAATATCCGGCAGGGCAGATCTCACTCCTGCAATCAAATAAAGGCATTACTCTGTTATAAAAGACTAGAAAAATTACTTGTGCAGCCATCGAAACGTGTCATAACAGCAGCAGGAAACACGTAGGTGGCACGTTGTGAGCACGAGAGACAATAAGGGGTGAAATAGCAGCACGTTGTGCTGGGATCAATGAAAGCTTTTCTCAGTCCCCACTGTAGTGTAAGCCCTGGGATCTGCCTGGGCCATGGGCTCACAGACCTGCTGAGGAACTCCTTGGGTTTCCAGTCCTGGATGGTGAAATGACAGAGGATGTGATTTGGAGGCGCTGAGGCAGAGCCCCTCAGGGGCATATTCAGTACACCTGTGATACCTGGGCTCTGAAAATTAAAAAGGGAAGGAGTTTTGCTTCCAGGTGCAGCATGGAACTGTAAAATGAGCAGCAAGAGTTCCTCAAAAAAAAAAAAAAAGGTGGGGTGCAGGAAAGTCCCCGTATTTAAGTATTTCACACATTGAAACTTAAAGTCTTGAGTGCATAGTCTCATTCTCTTGTGGTTTATAAGAAGATAACTGAGAGAAGTGATAAGGCTTCCTGGGAGCCTCTGGACAGCAAACCCCACTCTATATGTACAATGGTGACATGCCTTTGTACAGAGAAATGTGAAGCATCAGCCAAATCATAAAAGGCTCACTGAGGCACCCCGAGGTCTGAGCAGGGCTGGACTGCACTACTGCCATTACACCTCTGGGCTGCAGGGCAGGCACTCTTTCGGGCAGTGCTTTCCCAAAAGGATGTCCCCAAAGATGACTGGACCCGCACTGAGAGACAGGGGAAAAGCAGAGAGTTTTATATTTTCTTTTTTGAGGCTGGCAGTACCCATTCCTTTAACTCAGATAATGGTTTTTTTCCTTTCAAAAAAAAAAATAATAATCAAGGAAAAAATTGTACTAGGTTAAGGTGAGTTGTGGGAGGAGTTGATGTATCGAAAAATTTCACTTCTGTTTAAAGAAGAGTTGTTGTGCCATTTAATTCCTTAACTCAGGCAAACTAATGAGGCTTTTTGAGGTTTACTTGTCCATTTTTCTGAGCTTGCAAAAAATGTTAAAGGGGAAATGTTCTTATAATCATTGCAAAAATTATAAAACCTTGTAAATGTTTATTTTTCACTCAAAAATAATCTTATAAGGGACTGGATCTTATTTTTGTCAGAAATCTCCCACAATCTGAATTAAACACTCTCAAAGCAGACCCATTCTGAGCATTTTCAGAGTAGCTATGTACGACTGGAGTTTTCACAGTAGTTGTGAGTTTTCTTTACATCACCAGTTTTAAACTTTGTGTGAATCACTGGTAATATTATAAGGCAAAGAGGTAACTATAGCTTTTCAGTTGCTGAGATTCCTCTGAGTCCTTCTGGGTCTGTGTGATTTATTGACAACCAGGATCAGATGGGCTCTGGTTGCCTTAATCCAGACTGTAATACATACGGCTCCACACATATGGATTACAAACAGTAGCTGATACTTACTGCAACTGTTGTGCTAGAAGATTTGCAGCAGAGTATCAGAACAGAATATCAGGAAAAGGAGAATTATTTCTTTAATCCTCTGCTTCCAAGGGCAAGAAATTGCAAGAGGGTTTCACTCCTTGGTCCAATCTGGGAAGTTGGGCTCCTCACACAAAGGTACATTGCACATTCCACACTCCATGGGGTCAGCTGCAGATGGAAGATTTACAGTAATTTTCTTGGCCTGGCACCCCTCGGGCTCTAACTGGTGTGTTATTTTAAACAGCATTCTTCATATTAATTTATATGCCAGTGTCCTATATATATCCATACCTTTCATGCTCTGCAGTGTAATGGAAGTGTATGCTGTGGGTGCTTTTGGAAGTGTTCTACAACAACCCTGAGGACAGCCTGGAAGGCAGTCCTGCATCCCCAGGAGATGCCACTGAGATCCTGGAGCACACTGGAAACAAAGAAACATAGAGATGAGAAGTGAAAATTAACCCAGAGACTAAACCCACATTGACTGTATTTGGGGGAAAGTGGTGAGTGGGTGTCTCTGACGAAAAAAACAATCTAGAAAAAAGAAATATGGTTAAACCTGTTACAGGGGACTTATAAAATGCCACTCTTTGCCTGCCTGTCAGACTGGTTGACTTTTATTATTCAATGGGGACAGGAATATCCTTTGGTGTTGTGTGCACACAGCATCCAGCACAGTTGCCATGCAGTCTGAGATGGCAAATTGCTGGTGTATGTACACACACATACAGATATATATATATATATATGTATATTTAATGTTTAGCCTGTATTTGAAATCTCACCTATGTCCACACCAAGCCAATTTATGGGTAGATGATGGAAGGTCATAATTAGAATTAATTAATCCAGTAGGAAATTCATTCCCAAGCAGCTCTCAGCAAAAGGCAGATTGGCAATGTAAGGAGGATAAGCTGTATTTCTAAAGCTCTTCTTAGATATTCTTGTCACTTCTAATATCCCCCAGGGTGTGAACAGCTCTAATCTCCCACTCTGGGAGCCACCCATTTTCCTGGTGTGCACTCTTCACATGGAGGAGAAGCCAGAGACATAGTCCAACACCTTAAAGATGGTGGTGAAATATAGACACAGATCATCCTTGCAGTCTGCTTCCCCAAATCCCTTCAAGCAATCCAAATGGAAATAAAAATCTCCATCCAAGCCCAGCTCAGTCCCTGACACACATAGAAGCAGGGTTGTTGTTTCTGGACAGTTTGATGGGCAAACAAGGACATAACTGACTCTGTGACTCACCTGCTTGACAGTGGAGCTGGGATCTGGAGCCTGGTGCTACCATCCAATGGACCACGTCATCTCCTGTGTGGAGAGCTGCTGCCTGGGTTTTTGGAGAAGGAAGCAGATCCTTCATTGTTCCCAGACATTTCCAAAGTGTTGTGGTATGGAAGTTAAAGAGAAACTTTCACAAGAACTGGATTTTGTGTTTTATTACAAAGCAAATTGATTTTTCTTCAATAATGCCGTTCTGTGGTGTTTGCACCATCTCTTCTGAAGCAAGACCCACTCAGGATGCACTGAAAAGCTACTCCTATTTTGTTCAGGCACCTCAGTAGTACCAACAGTCTGAATCATGGAACAACCAACTCTAGATGGCCCAGCATAAAGACATTGCAGAAATCAGCTATTGCCCAATGGTGTTTCTAATCCAAACAATAAAAATAGGTATATTTTAAATAGATGAAATCAGAGTTTGCCCTGAAAACTTGGAAACCGGAGGATAAAAGGAAAAGCCATTCCATCAGAGAAGATAAAATTAGCTGTGGTCTAAATTTCACCGCAGTATCTCATGAGCCTTTGGTGTTCTTCAAATGTCCCACACGTATATTAGTTTTATACCCACTTGAGAATGAAGTCATTTTCACATAGGATTTTTAATGCTTAATTATTCTTCTTTTGTTCTTTTCTCTGTCACTCTTGGAGTTTTAAGTTGTTTAGTTGCTCAGTGATTTGAGTTTTCCAGTTTCCTGAAGAGAGAGCTCAAAGGGGTTGAGGAAAAAGGTTTCACTGAGACAAATGGGGATTTCCAAGAAAGGGCACTGGGGCCAGTTGGGCCGATCCAGCCTTCCAGAGAGAAAATCAGCACTAAGTAAATGCCAAATTCAAACTCACCGGTGATAAAACCTGTGTCTTTTCCCTTCCAGTTACATCTCTACTGGCACCAGCCTCATACCTCTGCATACTCTGGGACAGTAACATCCTATTTTTATGAGTCAGCCACCACACAACCTTCCCTCTGAAATGTAATGTCAGTGATAAGAAAGCCCAGACAGGCTACATTTACCTCCATCAGGTTTTTCTAGAAAATATGTGTGATTTATCCTCATTTGTCTCAAACTTGTAAAAATATTAGGTCTCATAAAGTCCTTGGAAAAGCTCACAAATGCATGGACACACATGTACCAAAAACCTTGTATTTCTTAATCTTATTCCTTTACATAAGTATTTTTAAATATTATATTTTTAAATGAGAGAAAATCCTGGCATACACATCTGTATAAAATGAAGATCTGAGTTGAGAATATAGTTATAGAACTTAAAGACATTTTCCTAACAGGTTGTAATTTTCCTTAAAAGGGGCATAAACGCCCCAGGAAGGCCAGATATAAATATACACCACCGAAGAATTAAAAACATGTTAAGGTATTAAACACAGAAATATCCAGTGACCTGATCTGTCTCCCATCAGATTAAAAGGAGTGTACTACTGCTGTCAGTGAGAAACGGATCCTGATTTAGCCATAGGGTGACAGAGTGAGGAGGGACAGTTGTTCAGATTATTGATCATGGGATATTGATTGCAGTTCACAGCAGATGTTAAAAGTTGATGTCAGTTCCTTGTGGTTTTGCACTGCCTTTCCCTATGATTTTCTGTATCTGGTCGTTTTACACAGCTTTACAATGACACATCTTTTTTTTTCTTAAAGCACTAATTCATTTGTTGATTTTAATACAATGAGAGAGTTTTTAAGGGAATTGTTTTCACTTGACTGAGATTTTTGTAAAGGGTAATTGCAGTTACATTTCCCAACAACTACTTCTTGGAAAGAGGCAAGGCAATCTTTTAATACCACTGGTCATCCAGCATCTCCCATCAAAATACATTTGAAAATGGCACCACCAGTTTATGATATAACTCCAGGAACCCACCAAAGACATGCAGGATTTTAGTGTGGAAGTGACTCATAGGGAACGGTGGCCAAGGGGGCTGGGCAACCCATTCTTCCCAAATGGATATTGAAGGGAGCCAGGAGCTGGCCTGGCTCTCAGACAGGAGATGTCAAATCCTTCAGGAACCTGCTGCTTCTTAAACTGAGCAAAGGAAGGGCATCTCTCCCAAAGGTCTAGGTTAGCAGAGTGGGGATGGAAAAGGCAATTTCCAAGAAAAAGCTCCGAGACATTGCTGAAACACCCCACAGTCTTCAGTCGTGATCAGACCTTCTGGTTAATAGTTTGGGCATTTTACTAGTGAGCTACAAGATCAGGAATGGCACTTTTTTACCGTTTTTCTTTTTTTATTATTTTTCTTTTTTAATTGCATGTTAAAAATTAAGTCTAGCCAAGACTCATGTCCTCATGGATCTGTCTGGGGAAGCATTACCTCATGGATTGTATGAGTACTTGCCGCTCATGCTGCAATGGATTTGGTAAAAAGAGGTGATTTGGAAAAGAAACGCTCCAGAGAAATTAAGCCCTTTTATACAGGTAATCAACTGAAGTGAGTGAAAGGGCTTTTCCTCCCGAGAGCTCCTCGCCCTAGTGGAAGTGATTCTATAGATGCTATTTTGAAAGCATGTCATATCCATTGTGTTTTGAAACATTTAATTATTTGTGACTCCCTTCAGCGTGGGAGCCTTTCCTCAGCAGTGCTAGGTGGGGTAATAGCTCATAATCATCTCCTGAATGTGGCGTGGAGTCTGTTGCTGTGGGATGGGGAATCAGTGATGAATGGATATTTGGGGGTTGAGTGGCTGGGGCTCAACACAGATTTATGCTCATGGTATTTAGCTCATGGCATGCAGGTATGCCTAGTTTTATATCATGTTTTTGTGTATGCAATCATCCCCATTAATTTACGTTTGCTTTGAAAACAGATGACTTTGGTGTTTATAGATTTGTATGCACTTTTGCTGTAGGAAAGCACTCATAAATGCCTAGAGTAATCTGGAAAAGTTACACAGCTGTATCTAAGACACTATCAAATGTATCCTTAGAGCAGATGGCTCATGAAAATATGCATGTGCTTGGAATATTTGGATCTACCATCCCTAGAAACATTCAAACCGAGTTAGAAATTAGAGAGGTTTAACTGCAGAAAATTAGGATTATTTCAAGACACCAACTGCTCTCCACATTTTTTAAAACCAAAATAACCTCTAATTTTATCAAATACCTTCATGCACTGAACAGAAAAACAGTCAGACTTGGTTTTTTTCCTGCAAGATGTACACAAGGGGTGCTTCAGGGACAACCATCCCTTTAAAGATAAAAACAGAGACTAGTTCTTATTGTTAATTTCCCTATGTGTCTAAACATTTCTCAGTGTTTAAGTAAAGCCAGCTCTTAGTTTTCTGTGGAATGGGGTTAACTCCCTGGAGAAAGGTGGGGAGTCCCAACAAGTGGCTGGAAGGAGCTGACCTTTGGTACCTGTAAGTGCAGCAGAGAGGCGGCCGCTCCTGCCAGCTGGGGTGATAATCCCCTTTGCCTCTGGTAAGCGATAGCTGATAAGTCTGCACAGAATTACTTGGTGATGTTTATTTATCAGCTGGGGCTCTTTTCACCACTAACTTAATCAGAGTCAATTTTTGGGCAGTGGGAAAGCTTAGTTTAGATGGCTCATAGGTGAGATTATGAATTCCTGCTGGCTTCCTCTGGGCAGGTATGCAGGTAGCTGTGTTGGAGGGCAGCTCTAAATGTTTGCAATAGAGTTTTTTTGGGGAAAGAAAAAGGGAAAAAGCACCCCAAAACTTCAGCATTCCTGGAATACCTTTCTCAGATGCTAAATGCCCTTGTTTTTTTTCAGTCTGACTGAAGGAAGAGGCAGTATCTGGCTTTCTCATGGCTGCTGGGATGGTGGCAATGCTCATTGGGGCAGCAGTGAGAAGGCCCATGACTTTTGTGCTCCTTATCCATGTCCCAAACATCCCAGCTTTGTGAGTTATGTCTGTCTCCAGTACAAAGCAGGAGCAGAGTTCTGAAGCTGGGACATACTCTGCTCTCCTTAGTTTTGAGCAGGATTTATACCATAAAACACATAGATTTGGACTGTGCATTGATACAGAAAATATGGCATAAAATACATAAATCTCCTGGGCAGTCAATTGTTCTTCTCTGTGCAGAACTCACCTGGATCACCTCTGCTCTTGATCCATCACTCAGGTAGACTTAAACTTCACTTGGATGCCCTTTCTCAGGACAGGCACACTCAAAGCAATTTTGTGCTGTGGAATTGGAGTGAGGCTCTTCTGGGACCTTCTGTATCCAGTGCACTTAGATACCCTCCGTTAGCATGACACAAATATTTAATCACACATACAAATATGATACATGTAGTTAAGTATATAGGCATACATTTCTTTCCCACCAAAGTCAAAGGATCAATGCTTTGAAGCGTTGGCTGTAAGTGGGGAATAACATGAGTCTGTGCAATGTTTTAAAACATATCTCAAATCGTAATTTGCCATTTGTAGTACTTTGTGACCCAAGAATATCTTTGAAGTAACCCTTCTACTTACTTCTTGTATCCTGGACACGCAAAAGCCAGTGGGCCGTGCAACTGGAAGCTCTACTAAGAAAAAGAAATTATAAAAAGTGATAAGATGTGATAAGAAGACATAGTAGCCCAGCCAAGGCTGTGTTTCTTTAGTAAGTCTTTTACTTTCTGTCTGCTAATTTATGATTCTCTCCTCCAAAGTCTTGTGTCACTGGGCTGAGGTGGCTTAACAGAGGTGAAAAAAGCTTTCTCAGGCAAGGAAAGGGTGTATTGCCTTCTATCCAGAGACAGGAAAGGGTAAATATCTGTTGCTGTTGATGGAGAACAGGCAATGTCACCTGAAGTTGCTGTCCCCAAGGACTGTGTGGTGTATTTCATCATTCCTTGTACATGTGGGAAGGTGCATTTGGGACCTTGAGGACAGAAATGGCCTTGTTGTAGTGGAGGGCTCACCATATGGGGCCATGAGAAGTGGCCCTTGTGCCAAGGTCAGGGGTATGTAAGTAGCTTCAGACACAAGTGGAGTGAATGGGGATGGAGTAGTGAAGAGACACAAACTCTACCCCCTAAGGTAAAACAGAGAGCTCTATCTTGGGCAGCATCCATGCTACTGATGTCACGTTAGAGGATGCTTTAAATGAAAATGAAACTGCATTAAGTGAGTCGCCAAGCAAAGAGAAAAGGCAGAATAAAAGTATGTAGGAACCACCATTTACATGGAGACCTGTTTTTCCAGTCCCTTGTACTCATGTAAGGGTGAGTGTGGGCACCAGAGGACAGCCAGAGGATAAGCAGTGTGCAGTCACTGCACAGCTGGCAGCTCCAGCTCTGGGGTGAGCTGGAAGAGGATTCACCAATCCATATCCCTACTGATGCTGGCTGGGGAGACACAGACCAGCTTAAACCTATCCCAGCCTCAATCACTGCTGTGATAGTGCTGGCAAAAAACAGGAATTTCAGCTGAAACTTAAGCGGGAGCCTAGGTTAACTGTAACTCGAAGTCATGGCCAGATGGTTGCCATCCAGCAGAGGAATAATGAAGGTATTAAGGTTAATTTAACAGGCTTAAGTCTATAGGTGGTCTTGGAGAGCTGCAGCCAAGTAGCTGAAACCTGCCACCCTTTACTTGCCCTGGGAGCGTGCAAGAAACAGCAGTGGATGGAGGCTCGTGTGATATTCCCAGTGCAGGTTTAGTGCTGGGGAGGATGTGGAGGATTTCCCCAGGGAGCAGGGGGGCAGGCTGAAGACCTGCCTTTCTAAGCAGAGGGCACTGGCAGAGGGGGACAGAGGAGTTTGAGAAATTCTGAGCTTTTAGCTACAGAAATCTATGAAGCATATAAATTGTCTGTGGATTAGAAATTTTTATCTACTGTCATGTATAAGACTAGTTAAAAATTTCCAGCGGGGTTTCCCTTTATCAGTGTTATTTCCTGCGCTCTAGTCGCAGCCTGTCCCCTGACAGGCGTGTTGCTGCTTTAAAATTACAACCTTAATAGAGCAGTGAGAAGAACTTGCTGTTTTATTTTGAACACCAGGGAGTAGGAACCCTTTTGATTCACCTGCTCTCAGGGATGGAGAAAGAGGTTCAGGAAGTCCAGGGTATCACTCCCAGGGATGAGGTGGCCTGGCTGGTGTCAGCTGGGAGCATCACCCCTTTGCTGGGAACCGATGGCTCCAGGAATGCACTATTACTGAGCTCAGATCTGTCTCCCATGAGAATCCCAGCGGGCCAGCTCTTCATCTTGGCCTCTTTCCTTCAATGAAACTCCACAACATACTCTCCATCACCAAGGCTTCCAGACAGGGGTGAGGTCCATGCACTCCAAAAAGAGGTGTTCACCTCCAGCCTGACATCCTCAGCCCTTCACACCACAGACCTCCCCAGATGTTCCCTCCAAGGACCTGGCCAAAGCCCAAGCCCAACAGCATGGACAGCTTTATATCAGTGCCCGAGAAAATGCCTGTTGAATCTGTTAGCCCAGACATGACCAATGGGTCTGAACACTGAAGCCTTCTACAGCACAATAGACTATCAATGTTATTGCATATTTTCTTTCCTTTGCTGAATATTCTGTCACATACATGAGTTTTTCCCAGGTTCTCTGCCCAGTCAACCTTTCCACACAATATCCAGCATCCCTTGCAGGCAGCCCTTCGTTAGGGGAGTTCAGTTTGCCTGAGGAAGGGATGGGAAAGGATGATCAAAGCACATGGGTTCCTCCTCATGTTCCTTTTGCTTACTGGGTTTATCCAGTCAGCATTTGAGTGCATTTGAGTCCACCCTGCAGAGCAAGGGAGGAATAGGGCCCTTTGTTTGCTTGTTGCTAAAGCACCTTACTTCTAATTAACAGAGTGATTTAATTAACATTAGGCAGAATCTGCCTGGTTTAGTTCCCTTAGGGGATAAGGAGAGGATAGCAGTCAAGGCAAACAGGTAACATCCTCTTCTGACACTAATTCTCCAGGGCACGGTCCTGATTTCTGAAGGCTGCTCCAGGCTATCTTCTCCAGACGCTTTGAAACTAAGGAAGAAATAAAAAACAGACTGGGAATAAAGTTCATATTTGGGGAGAAAGGTTGGTTTTGACTGACTGTTTGTTTCCTCAAATGGTAGTGGGGAGCAGAGACAGTTTCTGAGAGATCACGAACAACTTCTGGATAGCTTAGAGCAGAACTTGGAAGAACAAACTCTGTGATTTTTTTAATTTTTTTAATTTTTTTTTTTAAAAATCAGCTGGAAATTATGTGTTTGATGTTATTCTTCTCTGCCATGCTGAGATCCACGTTATTCAGAGGAATAAGCACTTGCTGCTGCAGATTTTAATTGTATGGATCAGAGAAATGATAATGGACAGCTACTGGTACTACTCAGGTGTCCACCCAGACCTAGGTACGACAGTTTTATAATACTCTGTACAAAGCAAGAGAAGTTTATAATATATTCACAGCAACATATTCATCACCTTTATTAAGTGTGGGTTTGTCAGAATTTTGGCATTGCAGAGAGCATCTCTGTGAAGCACAGGGCCAGAAGTATTTGGGTATGGCACAAAGAAATGAAACATTTTCTAGGTAGCCTCAGCCTGGGTTATCTTCAGCCTCTCCTGCCCAGCATGCTGGCAGGGCACTTACTCTGACTGTGCTTGGTTTTGGTTTTGTTAAATCTACTGCTTTAATCAGCACTTCTGATTTTTTTCTTAGTGTGTTGCTAGTGATTATTGTTGATGGGGGGGAAAAGATGCCCTTCCTTGAATGCAACACTAGAGCAAAGTATCCTGTCTTTATTATTTTCAATTAATATTAAGACTGAATAGTGCAGCTTCGGCACAGTCTAAAGCGCGAACAAGGCAAATTAGACAAGAGATTACGCATTTTTGGCATTCTGGCATTAGCTAAAATAATTTAAGCTTTGTCTGTGGTGGTGGTCTTAAAGCAAGTGGAATGTGAATGTGGAATTTGGGACCGACTCCGGCATACCCTGGTGTGAATTTCTGTCTTTAAAAGAGAGTCTTTAATTCCACATATTAACATGTTGGGCTATTTTACTAAAAGTGAAGTTACGCTGATTAGTTACACTACAGAAGCTAAAGTACGTACATCTGCTTGAAGCAGGCATTTAACGGCAGGAATAATGGCTAACTTTGCTCATGTAACGCTTCACTTTAAGCATCTTGAGATGCACATAACTGACGCTGCAGCTGGGACAGGGGTTTTTAATTTATTTTTATTTTCTTTTAAATAAACAGAATTCAAATCGTTTATTTTTTAAGTTACTTCCTCCCCTCAGATTACAAGAATTTCACCTTCTTCCTTATTACAAGAATTTAATCTCCTTCTTTGTCAAAATGAACTGTCCTTTTCCTAAAATAATGACGAATAGGAATAGAAAGGTACATTCTTAAACTTTCTTTAAAATGTGTTGTTACACAAAGTTCCTGGTATTGATTAAGCCCAGGTGGTCTGCTCACCCAGCAAACAGATATTTTACAGAGCTTTATTATGCCTCATTAGAATTCAGTCCTTTAGAAGATTTCTAATTATATTGTCTAATAAAACTAAACCTTCAAAGCTATTTGCATATTATATGAAGAAATCTCATACAACAAACTCACAGTGGATTCAATTAACATAATAGCTAATTATATATCCCATCAGCCTTTAGAGTAGCTCAGCATTCATGTTGCTCCTGTTTTAGCCTAGAGCAAAGGAGGTTTGAATTTTCACTTCTAAATATTGACTTTTAACTAATATCAAAAATGATTTGAACACTTTTGTGGATGAAAAGATAATGATTAAACTACATGAAACATTTTAAAATACTTGTTTCCAAGTCATTGAAACAATTCCTATTTAAACCTAAACCTTCCCATATTATCCATTCTGAGTCTGTCCTTATTTTGTAAAAAAAAAAAAAGACCAGATAGGTCTAATTATTTTGACAAATGTTTGATTGACAGTTCGGTTATTTTGGAACTGCCTGCTTCCTGCAGTTACATTTTGTATATTTTTCATTGCATTTTGTAATGCAATTGTATTCTTGGCCAGTTGTTGTATCTATCAAGCAAGAAATTTAGGACTAGATTAACAGAGACATAGTAATGAACAGGCATTTGAGCACCCTATAATTGACCGTTATTAAGGTGTTGTCACAGTAGTCTGTAATGAATTCTCTTGTTTTCTTTTGAAATGAGCTATTCTGGAAAAAAATAAGTTAAAAAAAAAAAGGCAAAACAGAAAAACAAATGCAAAAGTTTCCAACAACCTTCCAAAAAAAAAAAAAGCCCCAAAGAAAAAAAGACATTTTTTTTTTCCCTCCCCCTTTTAAAGATTTCAAATGATTTGAAGGTGCTTCCAATTTTCAAATGCTCAGTAGAAAAAACAGGGAGGGAAGGAGAAAATTTTGTGATTTTTTTGGAAACTTAAAAAAAAAATCATGTGTTCATCAACCTCCTCATCAAATGTAATGAAAAACCTGCTGGATATCATATTTATATTTTTACTCAAGATAGAAGATAAAGTTTGTTGCTGAGTAAATGGTTTTCTCCCATTACAATGATGGCTGCCTTTTCATTCATATTTTAATGAGGTTAGTATCTCTGAGACAGCTTTTTCGGGGTGGAGGCCCATGTCTCCGGTACAATTACAATAGGAGTTGCTTTATTGACAAGTACTATTCAAAATCTTCACAGTATAGAAAGAAAGGCTTTAGTTTTCCACCACTTGTCCAAATACTTATTCCTCTCTTACTATTAAAACACTTTCAGAAAGAGCACTCTCAACTGCCTAGAGCCCAGCACACCGGGCAGAGCACAGCACAGCACAAAAACACTTTGCTTAAATTCAAGTTGCATTTATTTCTGAAAAAATTTCCCCGGTAAAACCTAACAAATAAATACCAAAAATTAATATATTGTCTTTGCATCTTCTGCCTCCATGGGCTTACAAAGAAACATGTTCATATAATGGTAGTTCCTACCTGAAGTGTGAGTCTGACTCCAACCAAATGAGGGAAGATAAAGTTATGCAAAGATTGTGCATCTGATATATCATTTATTAGACAGAAACAAACAATTAATAAAACCAATTGTTGGCAATTTAAGCTCTTGTATTTTTTACTCATCTTCTGTATGTATATGCTATCTCTCTAGTATTTTTCATTACATTTTCAGGGAATACAGCCCAAATCTAAATAAGATGCTAAATAAAAGCCTGAACCACATCACATAGGTGCCAGTGCATGTGTAAAAACTTACTTGTGCATCCAAAAGAAAGCACACTCAGCAAAACCCTTTCTGTAAATTTGTGGGGATAATCACACAAATTTTGAGGGCTCTTTTTTTTTTCAGATGTTGGATACATTTTCTCCTAGGTCGGTCCTTGGTATGTTCAGGAGATGTGAGTGCCCCGTGTTTCTGTAGGGTAACCTGCAGCACCCATGGGCTTTAGTTCAGCCACACTCAGTGCATTCCAGACCGGCCAGGAAGCCACAGGAGAGGTGCAGCAGGAGATACAACTACAAACCTGAATATTGACTGGAGGATAGACATGAGAAAAATCTCTTTTTTCCCAGAATTTGCAGAGTAAAACCCTTCTGATGATGATACAGAATCTCTCTATGTGAAAAGAAATACAGCCATGAAAAGTGGCTTTCCCCATAAACTAACTTATGTTACTGTCCTGGACGTAGCTTAGAAGCGGGATGATTTAGTGCAGTTTATTGCTATAGTAGTCAGATTACAAAAAAAGAAAATCCCTCCCGAAGCAACACTGACCTCAATAGAAGTGATGCCAAGGCTGAAATTAGACTGTGGGGTCAAATCTCACCTTCTGTCGTAAGGGCTGGAAAACCTTCGTCCCTCGTTCACACGTATTTTAGTTTCTACCTTCAGAAACTGCCACGTGTTTCTTGGAGTTTCTGGGGAAAAGTGCTTGCTCTGTGCCTGAGCTGCCAGAGCCTCTGCACTCTCTGTCTCAGCAGGAGGAAGAAGCGACAGAGTTTGGAGCACAAGTTTCAAACACCACTTCTGCCACCACCTTCTGCCTCCACCGGTTGTCTTTTTTATCAGTTTGTGAGACATCGTGTTTTTCTGAAAAAAAAAAACCCACAAAACAAAGCAAAACAAAAAACACTTGCATCCAAGCACATGAGATGGAATTTTAATAGTAAAATGTGTTTTTTGCATGAGACTGTCTTTCCTGTAAAATAAGTCATGCTACCCTACAAACAGGATTGAGAGTGAAAGGCTGCTGTCTTTTTATTATAATTTTTTGCCCTTTTTTCTTTACTAGGCACTTTTTAACTTTTCCCAGACTTTTTTTTTTGGTACTTTTTTGCTCTTCCCAGATTTCATAAAAAGTAGGCTCCCCATCCGTTTGTGACCGGGGGAGGGAGGGATTTCATAATGGGCCCTGGTGCAAGAAGAAGACGAAGGGGGAGAGAGAGGAAAAAACCCTCTAAGCTTTAATTTTAATTCTCCTGCCTTTATTTATCTGATTTGTGGCCAGATGGTGGTGAAGCAAGGCAACCCTTTTGTGCAAATGAAGCCCACATGTGAAAGTCCTTCTGTAATGTAATCATTGAGACCGGAAGGGTTCATACTGTGTCTGAAAAGAGACAATGGAGCCGGGATATATCAACATCGCCGAAATCGAGTTCATTTGCGATGCAGGCCCTTTGACTATGGTTGTCATGAAAACTTCCTACTTTGATCAGCAGAGGGTGGAGAGAAAAAGAAGAAGAAGGGGGGAAAAAAAAAAAAGAAGTCTTCTAAAGGGGCAGGGATGCAGCGCGGGTGTTTGCTGTGCACTTGGCTCCGGTTCACGCCCCTTTCCGGAAGACGCAACAGGGAGAGGAGCATCTTGCACCTTGACCTGTCTAGACGGAGCATGAAGTTTGGGATTTTTTTTTTTTTGGCCCCGTTTCCAAGGGCGAGGGTTGCTCTTTGACCCCCACCACCAGCAGTGGTGGCTCTCAGGGCGTAGGTAGTGGACAGAGGTTTCCTGCTGAATTCTCGCCGCGGCCGGGAGGGAAGGGGATGGACAAAGACACGGACCAGCTGTTCGGAAATAAAGCTGAAATAGTAGAACCTGGGAGAAGCTAGGTTTCGTAAGCTATTATTTTCTGCACAAAACCCCTGGGAGGTATTAAACAGCTGCATCTGAGCTGGCGAGCAGCGGCTAAAACACAGAGCAACAACTGAGAGCCCGGGACTTTTGCAAACTCCGCTTCAACTAGAGAAACAAGTGGCTGGAGCGCCAAGGGCTTTCATGGCCCGAAACATCCACCACCACCGCCGGCCGCGTCCCTTCGTCTCCTGCCGGGAGGTTCCAGACTGGGAGGATGGCTTCTGGAGGAGGGCAAGGGTTGTGAAGGGTGGTGGGTGTGAGTAGGAAGGGTCCTTGAAGGTTCTCCAGGGCCACCTTAGCTGGAGCTGACGTTTTTAATTACGTGTGTAATGTAATGTGTCAATGGTTCTGCGTAGCGAGAGGGATGCTCTTTTTTTTCCTCTTTCTGCGACCTAACCAGGCATTATCTGTATGAAGTGTGGGGGATTTTGGTGATATAATAAGCAAATAATCAATTTTTTCCTTCATGAAGTTCCTTTAGCAAAGTTAGAGAGCAACTTAACAGAGTTGTTGGGACAGAAAAGGAGATGGGATAGAATTGCTCCTAGGCAAGGGAGAAAAATCTGTGCAGATTATTAAAAAAAACCCCAAAACAAAACAAAGCAAAACAGTGCTTAATCTGATGCTTACAAAGCTTTGAAACTTGGGGTAGGCCAACATAACAAATGAGTAACCTTTCATTTTCCAGTCAAAGCTGTGTCAATGTGCCCACCCTTTCTCGTCACTAGCAAATTCATGCAGATCGTGCCTTGTTTTAAGATTCTTGCCATATTTTAACATACTCCATACTGGTTCCTCACAAAAACCAGCTGAGTATTTGGTGATAACACTGCATTTCGTCAGATGCTTTATAACGTTATTTAGAAATGCGTTTGGGTCTGTTTAGGGCTTCATAAATATGAATAAAGCATTTACAAAAAGCACACCACTTGCAGAAGTAACTCATGGATTAGACCAGATGCTTTATACATTGCAAATTTCCTAAACTTTAACAGTTCAAAACTACATTTTACTCTTGGATTTTTTTTTCTAAGCGATTAAATATAAATCAGCATTTCATAGAAAAGAATTTCTCTGCTGATTTGTGTGAAGGAAATAAGGGAATTGTACTAGTGGCTAAAATTCAGATTGCTAACTGAAGTTTCAAATATTTATGGACAAATTAGGGGGAGGAGGGAAGAGATGTCATCATATTTTCTCTTTTCATAGGTCTTGTGGCATAGGGAAGGATTTTTCTCAGCTAATTCTCCTAAAAACACTGAGGTGCTCTGACTGGCTTCACGATAGTGAAAATATATATATATTTCAAACATATATATATATATATTATGATTTTGAGGTCTTTTTTCTTAACTCTCATGAAAAGTGTGGCGAAAAAAAATGTACTCCCCAAAAAGCCAGGGGGTTGTGCTGTCCGTGGCCTTTTGAGCAGTTTGGGATGTGAAAGAAGCAGGGGATTGAGCCAGCGAAGAGCACAGACACAGCTCTGCCTCGGTCACTGCCAGCTCATGGTTATTGCGTGTCCTGGCAGGTATTGCTTTCATTTTTTTAGTCAAGCACAACACAGGGCTTTTCTCTGTGTGTGTGTGTGTGTGTGTGTGTGTCTGTATGTGTGTGTGTGTACTGAGCATGACTTCCAGCAAGCAGATTTTATTTCAGTATGGTTTTTCTCCACCCATGTTAAAGGGCTTCCCCTTGTTTACGGGTTGAAGGCTGGCTTTTGGAGACAGGAATTCCCTCTTAATGTGCACCCTGACTTCCTTCCAGGTGCCAGACACCAGGCTGGGTGGGGTACCCCCTTGGAGCCATACTCTTCCCAGGGGGACAGAGACCCATTTGGGGGCACTGGGGTGAATTCCCAGCAGCAACCCCAGTGCTGGGGTGGGAGGGGGCTCAGCAGCTCAGTGCTGTCGACTGCTGTGTCTGCACTGAAATCAGAGCTGCATCTGCAAGGCCAGGGGAGCTGTATTTATTGCACATCGTGACCACTAATATCAGACTACAAAATGGGCCTGTTTCATTTAAATGTCGAGTGCCTCCTCCATAAGTCTATGTTGAAAGGGGCGGGGGAGTGGGGTCGGGTGTCCCTAACCAAGAGAAATGCTTTTTGGAGGGGTTTGCCCCCCCCCTCCACC
>WBMV01016667.1:3123272-3156088 GCA_013396655.1 Campylorhamphus procurvoides | reverse complement strand
CCAGTCCGTGAATGTGATTTTGAAACAACAGCGAGGCTGGGCATGAAGTTTAAGTAATATTTGGTAGCATGAATTCTTGTGCAGTCCCCATTCATCCCCACGCTGCGTAGGGCAGGGAGAGCAGGGTGAGCTGAGGGCTCCTCGCAGCCGCCCTGCTTATTTCTAGCTTAAGAAAAAATAAATAAAAAAATAAAGAAAAGCACAGTACGAGTATCCTCCTTTTTTCATCCTTACAGTGGGAAAGTATCGTAGAGGAGTATGAAGATGAAATATTCTCACTTATCGCCCAAGAGGCAGACTATCTAGCTGACAAGCTGTGCAGTGAAAAATCAGGTACTGTGTCTGATGTAACATGTGCTCTCTCTACAGCCGTGTGGGGTTGGGTGTTTTTTTCAAACCCAGCGTACTGCTTTGGAGGAGAAGTGGGCTGTTGTTGAATAAGCAATGACACTACATGGCTTTTATTTTTTTTTTAAGAAAAGAAAAACAAAAACAATACTTCCCTTTCTTAAAGGCTTTTAATTCTTTTAATTCTTTCGTGCATATTAATGCAGCATAATTTGAGCATCCCAGTTAACGTGCTGCATTTTCCTCCTGGTATTACATGATTTTTTGCTCCTTGTGTGTCTGCGCTGTCATTTCTAGGTCAGAAATGAAACTAACCCTCTTGCAACAAAATACAGACATTTGTTTCTTCTGCTTAATTGCTAAGTGCAGCCACTAAAGCTGAACTGTGAGCCGTGAGAGGGCAAGGTTAGAAATGTGCTCTTCATTTTTAGGTGGACTCTTCGTTGCCATCAGACACGAGTTGTCCTTAGAAGGACTGGCCAGCCCACTGCCATCACCTGCTAAAGAGAATGCATTTTATAAATGTTTAATGTTTTCTTTCTCTGTAAAACATGTAATTCCAAATAAGTAAGGCTTCTTTTCAATCCAGACAACGTAAGGCAATGCTTCCTTAAACTTATTTAACATCTTCCTCCCTTTCTCTATTTCTTTACCTCATTTTCATTGGTTTTTTTAACTTTTATTTTAATTTCTGACTCTAAAAAGCACATCACATAAGGCACTAAGTACTGTAAGATTATAAATGAACTGGGGTTATCCTTTCTCAATGTGCTGCCTTTAGTGGAGGAATATGCATAAAAATATTGATCTCTGAATCAACACTTGTAAATATTGGTGTGTGGGTTTGAGATTTGAAGGCTGTAAACATTACTTGGGATGTAAGAAACAGGGCCCATAAAAAGTGCTAGAAGCTGGAAAAGAAGTTCTTAGAAATAAGTTTATATACTTTAAAACATCAAGGTATTTGTATTACTTACTGAAAACGCATAATCTGGAGCACTGGGGAACTCCATCTGTAATGACACAAAGTTGTCTCTGTAATCTTCCCAGAAAAAATAATCTCAAAAAAAATAAACTTTCCAGAACAAATTTGATTTATTACAAATATTTCTTATTTGTCGTCTCTGCCACGATACACCTACTCTCAGTTGTCCCAGAAAAGACACACTGAGTAGCAATTATTTGGAGAACAACATACTTCCTCCAAAATGGACATCAGAGTTTTTGGTAGTGGGTTTTGCATATAAAAACTTTCTGGACATTTTGAAAACAAAACCCAGAATGTCCTGTGGGATAGTGTAGAAAAATTGTCATCTCCCAGAGTGATTTTTCTCAGAGAGGAGAAGACTGGGGTAAACCCCCTCTTTTCTTTGGTTCCCCTCAATAGCAGCGTCTAACCCTTTTGGAGAACAAATTGTAGTTTTGTGAATCTTCAGTAACTGTAAAAATATTTGCTGAAGGTGCAGGCAAAATATTGATATCAAAGCTCATGCTGCTAAAAATCTCTTTTTAAATTTTTTTTTTTTAGTGGATATGCTCAAAACCTTCCCCCCTACCCTCCCTTTAAAATCCCATTTTGGGTTTAAAACACACACTGTGTGCTCATCCAGCCTTCTTACATGAACAAGATAATTTCCTCTCTTCTGGCAGACGAGATTGCTGTAACTGCACGTTTGCCTCCTTCACACAAATACCCCCCTGCATATGTGCAGGGCTGCTCTTCCTGGCTATAAATAGTGGTCCACAGAGGGGAAAAGTAGTTTAGTTTTCTTCCTGGCAATTAGCACAGATAAACAAGCTTCCATTTAATAAACAGAAGTATAAGTCCTCATTGTTGCAAATATAGGATGCTTGTAAAAGCGACAGGAGCACTACAGAACGATGCTGAGCGACCCTGGCATAAAAATAAGGGCAAGAAATTAATCTACCATTCCCCATATCTCTCCATTGCTCATTTAAAAAATGTTAGTATGATAAAGAATGAAGACTGAAAAAAGCCACAGAGACTTTTGTAAAATCTAATTCGCTCTACATATGAAGTGGGATGAAAATAAATGTATTAAATTGCATTAAAAATAATGAAAACATGTTTTCCTAAACTCTGCAGCGGGCAGGAGGTGGCAGAGAAGCACAGTAATACCTGACAGAGCAAGAAAGTGCCTGTCTGTGTTTTTCCAGGGAAAATAAATTCAGACACTGGTGGCATTGGAAACGGCGAGTCTTCGAATTTGTGTCAGGCTTCATGCCAGCCACGCAGCACTAACATATAACTTACCAAAGCCTCCAACTCACAGAACACAATGAGACTTATATTATTAGGTCTTATCTATCTTACAACAGCAATTTTCATTAATACGTTATATTAAAGCAATATTACACTCTTATCATCCTACTGTAAATTATTGGGTCTTTTTATTCAGAGCTCTGTGTGTTCGTTCAGAATGGCATTTTTAATTTTTTTTTTCTTTTTGGGCTAAATTATCTTCCTAAGTGACAGAAATAGTATAGAACACCTCTCCATGAGCCAGCTGTAGATTTTGATGCTGTGGATTTCACCATAAAGCAGGAATTAAAAAAAAAAATAAAAACCCCCCAAGTCAGTGATGTATTAATTTCATTATTATGCTTTTAATTTTGTTTTTAAAGTCTGTGTATGTGAACGTGACTTATTTATTGTGGGCCATTGTGGACTTAGTATTGGTGTAATCAAACCCTTTTTATACCATCCTATGGTAAAATAATAAGGTTTGGAGTTTTCTCTCATCCTAGAAACATGATATTAATGGGAGTCCCACATTATGGTAAAACAAAAACCCTTCTCCACAAGTCCCATTTGGTACTTTTCTATAATTTTGATATCATAGCAGACTTTTTTTTACAGCAACTGGAGGTGGATGTTTCTTGTTTGATTAAAAAGTGGGAAACTTCAATGAAGTCTTTTAGCATGATCAAACCGTTTGATATTTACAAGCATAGATCCATTCACTGTCATGTATTCTTTGATCATGCAAAAAGTCTCAGTGCTAGACAGGCAGGCAAAACCTGCTGAGGTGCACCTTCAGATCCTCCACTATTTTTACAAGCTTAAAAAAAATCTGAAAGTTAATTTTTGTGGAGATTGCCTCTTTTTTTATCCCCCCCCAAACACGAGGTGCGGTTGCAGGCTGGCCCAATGGAATAAGAGAGATTTTTTTTTTATTAATTGAGCTTTAATTTTCTTTGCTGATTGCAATCATTTTCTGTGTGCTCTTTCTGGACTTATATATATATTTTTAGTTATGATAGTTTGGGCTCAGTGCAATGCCAGCAGCACTTCATTCAGGGTTAAATGGAGTTATGTGAAGGCCAGTAAGAAGCCAGAAAGCTTGTGCTAATGTACAGACCAGAGCCAGCTGATTTATAAGTGGAAAATAATTTAACACCGCATATTTTATGAGTGCTGAAAGCTACTGTTTAAGTAACACCAGGACTTCGCCCTACATAATTTTCTTTTTATGTGCTCACAGCTATAAAAATGTTCTGTTTGGTTAAAGTCTTCTAGTCCCCACTTTATCTTAAAAGTGACTTATCCCATGTGTTTCTTTATTTAGCTGTTTGCCAAGTTTGACTATAATTTAGGCACCCGATGTTTAGTTATAGAAAAGTGAAACAAAACGCTCTTATTCAACTGCAAAGAAATCCAGAAGTCTCCTTCTGCACAATTATCGCCCAAACTATTGTGTTTTTGCAAACTGATACTTTCTAGGAGGCTCGTTCCCAGTGAGAACTACTCTCCTGGAGAGTTTAACAAAGCTAGCAGCTACATCAATTAAAAGCAGCTAAAATGTCTGTTATGGATATGTGCAGAATATTAAACTGCCATTAAACCATTTACCACTTACGTTAACACTCTGCAAGATTACAGTTAGTAAAGGCAATAAAAGGGGTGCGAAGCTGTGGTTTAATGCTGCCACAGCACTCGGGAATTACATATTTTCTCACATTTTTCTCCCTGTGCAACTAAGAAAAAGAACAGTGGAGAGAGAGATTAGCCTTTGCATCCCTGCCCTGCAATAGGATTTATGAGCACAGATTTCCCCACATGCTGCAAGGGACTGGAGGATCCATATCAGTGGGGTTTACTAAAGAACAGGACTGTGACACTCCTTGTTTTAAAATACAAAGTTTGATCTAAAAAACATCAGATTTTAGCTGAAGGAATAAGGTTATATTGGGAAGACAAGGGAAAGTGAGTTTAAACACTTATATAGGCCACTCTGGAGAGACAGATGGGATATTTTCTGTGTTGATGGATGTCTTAGGGTGCAGTATACCAGGGTCTGTTCCCCAAGGCTGATCCATGGCCAACCCCATCCACAGGAGCACCAGCAAGTGCCCAAAGCCAGATGTGAAACCCACCTGGGCAGCGACAGGTTCAGTACGAGAGCTTGGGTGCTTCCCAGGTGGTTTTCTAGCGACTATTTCTCCAAAAACTGTGTTTGTGTGATGTGAAAATCACTAGAGAATCTGACGTTTTGGGGTAATTTTTCAATTCAAATGAGTGAGAGTTTTTAGGGCTTCTCAATAATGCCATCTCGTGAGGGATGCATGAGTTGTGTCCGTGTCCTGTAAGGGAAGAGGCAGACACTGAATTATTTAACACATTTGAGGGCGGGAATTGAGAATAGGTTGCTTTATTCTGTTTTTTAAAAATCCTACTTCTGATCTGTTTCAAAGATTGTATCTAAAATAGCCTGACTTGCTGTCAGTGTGCCATGGTTATGCCTCACGCTGTTCCTCCTTTCTGATTTATTGCCCAAAGTTGTTTAACGTGCTCTAATTTTCAACTTCACACATCCAGTGGTGGAAGTGCTTCAAGAAGAAAACCTGTCCTTATCTAGTTTGAAAAATAAGGTTTTTTTAATTAAAGAAACAGGGACTTTCAACAAAGCGTTACTGTGCAGGACATCAGTAAATCAGAGGGAACTTTTCCTTCCTGAGGTGCCTGAGCAAAAGCTGCTGCTCACAAAGATTACAGAAAAGATCAGCTCCTCATTTCAGACTGAAGTAAAGTGAAAGGACCACTTTTTTCCTTGCATAATCAATTTTTGCCATTGTCATCTCTCTACTGGTTTCTACATTTAGTGTTTAAATGTGCCCACATTCTCTAGTCTTTTTGTTATTTTTATTGTTATTATTTTAACTGTTCTTCTGTTTCTGGTATTTTGATATGAAATGTGTAGAGGCTTTGATGAGAATGCGGAGTTTAATGGGGAATTGTCTATTTGACTTTACTTCTGTGTTTGGGTTTTTATCTACCCCAAAATATTCATCTCAGTTGTGGCAATTGTCACAAAATCGACATCTGATTGTCACAGAGTTGGAGTCTGTAAAAGCTGAGCCTCCTGTTCCAGTAGAAAAATATAACTAAGATAATTTCAGTAAACTTATTATTTTTGTATGTGTGTAACAGATGATCTTTTCATCTGTGTTTCCAGACCAGAAAGTGCTCAAAGGTTATAGCTAAGAGCTGCAAAGTTTCTGTCACTGTTGTTGAGATGACAACGGGAAACTTTCCAAATATTTGTCCTTTTAAAGGTGAAATAATTTAGTGGAATGTGTGCAGTTTTCTTAAAACAAGCCATTCCTTTAAAATTTCCATATCAAAGTCCTACTGATCCTGATATAAATGTTCACTCGACCAGAGCACCACTAGTGTAATAACTTTTTTTAATTAAAGATTTCTTGCTGAAGAAATGGTAAAAATCCATCAAAATATTCCTGAAAGAGATTATGCCTTTCATCGTTAGGGTCGGGGGGTTTTGTCCGAAATATTTATTAATCAGTATAAAATATTTGGTCATAAATCTCACCCAGAGCTGGGACTCGGCTCAGGTTGTTGCTGATAAAGGGGGAGAATACCTGCTTCAGGCTCCAATACTCTATAAAATCAGTTTCAAAAGACATTAACTACTTAGCCGTGGTTTTAAGATAGCAAGGTTAGTTCGTTCAAAGCAGTGGAATATTTAGAGTAACAGTAAGCTTAATAACAAAGAAAAAGTTCTGGAAATACATAGGTCACCTTTACAGATGGAGTAAGCACCAAAGAATATAAAATGAATCATACCGTGGAAAAAGAAACCCTCTGATTAAAAATCTGTTAAGAAGTCCTAATTTTAAAGTTTACTTCCAGACTTTTACAGTATTTTGGAAGTTCAATATTTCAACAACAACACAGTTCATCCCTCAGTGCATGTAAATTGTTGGAGCTTCACCGAAGGCATTAGAGCAGTGCTGATTTACAACAGTTTAACATCTGGTCCCCTAAATCTGTAACACAAAGATTTGTTGTCTGGTTTAATGTTTTTGAAAAGACTGAAGTTTTTGCTCGAGGTGGAATATTTTCTGCCATATCCTACTGACAGATCAATTTTGCAGAATACTTCATCAAAGTTATAATTTGAGTATTGTGGAGCAGCTATGCTATATAAAATTGAAATAATGCCTTCCGTATTTAAGGAAGACTTTTTTCACACTTAATCCAATACAACACCTTCTTTCATGTGTAAGTAAACAGTGAATTTTGAGGAAACTTTCAAATATTTGAACTCTTTTTCCATTTCATTCTGCTTCCAAACAGCCAGTTTATGCAGAGTTGGGGTCCTGAGTGTGGATACTGAGCTCACCTCATATGCAAAACCTACAGTCAGCAGGCTCTGTTTAAATTCTGAGAACAGGAAAATGTTTCTTATACATTGCACATGAAACTAAGACTATGTGCATCAAACTAATGGAGAAGGTTTGGATTCCAGTCCTATTTCAATTCTGTGAAATCTGTTGATTTTTGAGTGGGCCGAAAAGACAGATTTGGCTCTAAGTGTGTACAAAAAGACATGTATTAGCAGGTCATGTAAAAGGAACACAAGTGCTTGGAATCTGTGCAGCTATTACAAAGTCTACCTAACTCTCACCTTATTTTTAAACTTTTTTTTCCAAAAAAAAAAAGAATCTAAAAATATATTGCGTCTCTCTACCATCTTCTTTTCATTATTCAACATGAAAAACCCATAAAAGTAACAAAGAAAATTGAGACCAGCATAATGCAAGTGGCCTACCATTATCAAAAGATCAAAATTAATAAACTTAGGTGGCAACAGGGAGTAATCTTGGCTTGGTTTTTTTTTTACTTTGGGGTTTTTTGGGTGTTTATTTTGGTTAGTTTGTTTGGGGTTTTTTTTTAATAATTGAGGTGCTTTTCATGCTTTCTGTAACAGAAGCTAGTAAATTATTTCAGGCAGGTATGTGAGAATTTTTTCTTCTGTCTTTTTAAAATTTGAGTGCTGTCTTGTGTTTTATTTGATGTGCTCTGAAAATTGCTATAAAAGAGCTCCTGAGCAATCTGGCCAGGTTGTTTTATGGAGCATCAAGTCTTCCAGTGCTGCGCTCAACATGCATCCAACCACTGCAGCTGGTGTGGTTTGTGCTGAGAAAACAGTACAAGGTGATAGTAGTGAGATTATATGTCTCTCAGAAGGAAAGTCTTTCTTTAAACTATAATTTACACATTTACAGTCTGTCTTTGGATTTCACAGTGAAAAACTGCAAGAGAATTTTGGTGTCTATTTGGTTTCACATCAATGATAAGATATGGGCCAGATTCATTCCCATATCACCCCAGTCTCATTCTGGTGTAACCTGGGTACAGCTGGAGCAGTGCTGTAGTGGACCACGTCTGATCCGTACTTTCCCCTGCCTGGAGTGTTTATTTTTGGGGTAAATACTCAGATTGTTTCACTATCATCTTATTGAAGCAGATACTGAGATACAAACTTAGTATTTGTGAGACCCTTTATGAAGCCAAACTAATCCTGGGTTCAGTAAGAAGTGCCCAGTCTTAAAAATGATTCATGCTTTTTATCATCTGTGAATTGGAAGATTAGGCAAAATGATATGATCTGATATGATGTATGATATGACATGACATGAATTGCTTGGGATCCCGTCTATCCAGATATTTATGTAGCTGTCCTCAGCTGGTCCCTTTAGTTCCCTTCAAGAAATGAACATCTCAAAACCTGCATGGAAAACCAAAGAAATACATCCTGACTTCAGACCCTGTCTTTTCTCCTTTATTCATCTCACCCTACTCTGATGAAGTCAGAAATGTATCCAAAGGCATGATCTACTCTTTTATCAATGCAACAGAAGTGTAAGGGTCATTTCTAAGAAAGCAGGACAGGATCCTTGCCCAGAGCAAGTAGCTTTAGTCTGTTGACTTGGTATAGAGCTGTCACATTTAACCTGGGTTTCCACAGTTCATGAGGACTGTTAATACATATATATTTTAAAAACAGTTAATTTCATTTTCCATGACAAATATACTGGCCAAAGAGTTCTTTTCTAGTAACAGATTTTATTTCAAATGTGGCTTATGCTGAATGAGTGGAGGTCACTAAGTTCATTTCACTGAGAAACCAAAAATGGATGAGGCAAGATCCTAAACAGGCAAGATCAATGCTTTGTTTATTAAGATGAGCCCTAAAACAAGGTTATTCACTAACTAGTTGTATTTTTTATTCGTATTTGTCTTTGTGGTATGACATTTGCTCATACTGTAATAGCTTCATCAAAATACAGATTTTAGAAAATGCATATTGCGTGTCACTGTTTTATTGACATAAAGAACAAGCATGTTAGAATTTTATGAGAAAAATATTAACTTGTATGGTGTTCCTAATACATATTAAGTTTACCAGAAATGAGGAGAGTCAGATACATATTAGATGAAATGCTACTAATGGATCTTACGGCGGGAGCGGAGAGGAAAACCTTGTAATTACGGCGCACACATCCTAGTTCGGCATACTTTGTTCTGGAGGCTTAAGTAGGTAATTAGCACTGTGGTTATGGAGTTGTGAGCGATCTTAAATTGTGTTGGTCTCTGAAAATTGCCCTTACTTTTAGTGCTGGGGTGGATACACCTGCCTCTAGAACAAGTCTCTTGTGGTTACCCACTGGGCAGGAGCACCCCTGGCACTGGTGGGGTGGAGGTGGCGATGGGAGACCAGCCCAGGGGTGGAAAGGGAGCCAGGGGAGAAATGCTCTTGGGGTGCTACTGTGGGCACAGTGTGGATGTTAAACAAGCACTTACACCTTATATTGTCTGAGCAGGGGATTTCTGAGGCTGGATGAAAAAGAGGAAAGCTTTTAGCAGAGGAAGAGTGTGGAAGGTTATAAAATAAGTGCAAGGTGGAGTTGCTACACCCGGTAACTTCCCCACAGCCGTGCCTGTGCCGGAGCGGCGCTGCAGCCGTGTATGTCGCTGTAAGAGCGTTGATTAACAGCAGAACTGTGCTTAATTCAGTATAGGTTAATACAGAGTCTTTCTTTAGGAGCGCCTCAACAAGGCTGCGTGCTGAAGAGTGAGAGAAAAAGAGAGACCAATTCACAAAGCTCATTTAAACTGAGCGAGAAGCTTTGGAAAACAGGAGTGTCTTCGTGCCTTTAACCATATTTACAGACCTGGCTAGTTTAATGGTATTCAGCAATAAATTCCATCGCCTTCGGGAGCAATTGATAAAGGTTCTGGTAACCGCCTGCTCCAATCTACTTTGGGGAATGTTAATAAACCAGTACCCAAGGACTCCTAGGTGTGTGCCGTGGAATAGAGGGAGCTAAATGTCAGCTAATTAAGCAGAGCTGAGACCATGAAAGATCTTGTGAGTTAAAAGTTAAATATTAATATCAGTTTCAAACTTTATGAAAAGCTGGCTTAGTGGCAGGGAAGCAGAAGGGATATATATCCAGCATGCTCATGACATTTTCTATTTCTAGTTAACCTTGCAGCCACATTCAAAACTAGCTGAAGTTTTCTTAAAGCAAATTCTGGAAGAGAAGCCAATAAGGAATTATAACAACCCTTGAGGTGACACAGACATTAATGAAGGAAGAAAGAAAGAGATTTCAATATGGCAGTATTTCTTAAATGGTAAAAAAATAGGAAAAAAGTCTTCCCTGTCATATGAAATGTGACATGAGCAAAAGGTGAGAGTTCAGAAAGCCTTGGTGCTTGGCAGGGCTGTATTTACTTGACTACCTGTGTTGATCAGTTCTGCCAATTCCTGCAGAAATTTTCAGTGTGCTCATACAGAGTGGGAAAGTGAAGGTTGAGCACTGTGCAAAGGGTGTCACACAGTGACCAGGTTCTTCAGCTGTTCTGTTTTGTCCTTGAGTTTCATTATTACCATTAGTAACTGATGAATGACCCTCAGCCCTGGTCAGGATTGGGATCCCCCGTGCTTGGCTTTGCACAAGCAGCAGAGTTAATTCACCCAGAGTTCTTTCTCCTGTCTTTACACACCTGCTGGTACAAGATCATCGCTCCTTCATTAACACAGGTTGAGAATGTGCAGAAATTAAACACTTTTGCCTTGAGATGGCCAGGTCTTAACCACATGGAGACACATTCTGGCCTCCACGGGGATAGTAAATTATTAGAAAGTGTTATCCGGGGACACAAATCGTCATTAAATGCCTATTTACTGATACCAAAGAAAATGGAGACTTGTCTCAACTTCTTTCCCTGTGTAAGCTGTATCATGATGCCTAAGGAATACTTGTCCATTGCATTTAGCTGAGCTAGGGGGTTTCTGCTGTGCTCAGTGGTCTTGGTCAGAAGCAGGACAGGGTGGTTGTGTCCCCAGCCTCCTGCACTGCCCATTCCAGCACATGAAGTGAACGGCAAAATATACTCCATTTCATCCAGCTAGACACTCCCCACTCTTCTGGAAGAAGAAGAAACAATGTCATTCCTAATCTGTGAAATTTATGATTGATGGATGCAAAGAGAGCACCTGAATACCCTGCATGAGCCTCCAGGTACCTTGTGCCTACAAGGTTGAAGACAGTGTGGAACTCTAGCTATGCCTCATGTGTGGCTTTGGTTATCAATATACTCTGTGTGTCCTTCCCCCATAATTCCTCCACTACCACTGAATTTCAGAATATAAAACTGAACTTTCTAGTTTTGGTAGGTCTTACGATTTCAAATATCTTCCTTCCTTCCAGCTCCTGGAGCTTAATCCCAGTGCAGGCAATAGTGCCAGCCCTCAGCTCCCAGCCTGATGCCTTTCCTAAAGAAGCTTCCCATGCATAATTAGACCCCAACACCCAGCTTGTACTTTAACAATCACCTACATGATATGGGGTTTGACTTAAGCCCTCCTGGCTGTGCCTCAAACCCACGTGGAAGCCAGGGGATTCATGGTCACCTGGGGATGGCACAGCCTGGGAGGAAGGTAATGATGCCTGAATCCCAGGGAGAGGGAATATGTGAGGTTGGTATTCTCAGGGTAATTTTGCTTTGACTTTCAAAGACGCAACTTTACATGGACACGTAAGATCATAAAAGAAATTTCAAGATATTTGGTGTTTTCTGAGCCTGAGTCATCTTTCATACAACCTTTGAGTGTGCTCTTCCTCAGAGCAGCCTGAACACTCCAAAGCACTTCACCAGTGTGAAAAACTATCTTTACCCACAACTTAAAAATAACAAGGAGTAGAGACAAAATTTAGCATAAACAGGACTAGAAATCACACATTCTCATTCTTTGTCCAACTCCTGAATTGCTGCACCACATTACTTAACCAAACATAGGTACTGAGTTGCAGACATACATTGCTTTTATTATTAGTTATTATAAAGTTCTTTATATTTCTCTCACACAGACCATGTAGTTTTACATTGGAAGGTTGTCTGTGGCATACTGCACCAAAATCCAGATTTGTTTCCCTGTTTCCAAAGCCCTCAATTACACTGGCCCAGGTGAGATGGGAACTGCAGCAAAGCAGGTGGTCACAGATAACCTGGATTGTTGACTTTCATTCCCACCAGAGCGAGATTCTCCAGTTCTGCTCACTTTCCAGGGTGACTAGGGACATCTCTGCACTTGCAGGCTTTTTCGTATAATGAATATTGTGGCTCTAGTGAATGCTTGAAACTAGGCTGAGAAATAATCTGGTCATGCTGACCACAACCAGGGCATTTCAGTGCAGCATGCTGAAGGATGGCAGCCAACATCCTACTGGACTGAGCCACCTTTGTGCTGGGGACACTTGAGTAGTAGGAACACTTGGAAAAGACATGAACTGAGGGAGGTTCTGGCTGTGAGGCTTTCTGGTACAGCAGCAAAGCATGGTGCAAAGGGAGGTTCCTGTTCAAAGGTTGCCTCATCTTCTCAAAATGAGTGACACTCATTTTCCCCTTGTTTGTGCTTCTCCTGTGCAGTCAATCCTTAAGCTCTCAGGAAACCCACATACCTGCTGTCCTTCAGGTTCAAAAGAGGGTCAAATGAAGATTTATCTGCTTGCAGCCCTTTCCCTCACAGCACCTGTGGAATGAGAAAGTGGCATCTTCTCTTCATGAAGAAGTCTTTTTAGGCTAAGGCTGCTTCTCCTCAGTGGGGAATTTCTCAGCCTGTTTTATTCTGCACAGCACTGCTGCACTGTGGGGGGGGGGGGTTTAAAAGTACTGGGGAAGAGCCTTGGAGTATCACACTTAGAGTAAGAGAGATCTGCTCTGCCCTCAGTGGGGGACCGAGTGTGGGACACCAGATGGGATGCACTATAGGTATGTGCAGTCACTCACTTTGCAAAGTCTCCATGGTGGGAGATGTTACTCCATCCTTCAGTCCAATCTGTTTATTTGATCCACCTACTTTCTTTCTTCAAATAGTAAGGACAGAACTCATGTTTTGTATTGCATATTCGTGCAAAACAATGTCATGGGATGTCTAAATTCAGGGGCTTCCTGAAATAATGCTGTGATGGAAATAACAAAGATTATTACTATCTCTGGCTGTTTCTCTTCATGAAAGATCTTCCATCACTCCTGAAAAGGCTGTAAACAACCCTAGATACATCTAAGAAAGCCCTGCTCTCATGAAACTGAATTAACGTGATTCATTTGAAGATGATGATTAAAAGACAAAACACAAAGAGCTGAGATCAACTATCTGATCTGTCACCTTTGTATCCAGATGAAAACACAAATTCGTAACCTTTGAGCCTTTAAACGATTTCCTAATACACTTCAGCAATGGCAACAGGATTTAAGCTGCTGCTGTTCAAGGAAAGTCTGCTTGAAAGCCTCTTTTATACTTCACAGCTTTGGGGTTTAGTTGTCTATGACAAGTGTTTTTAATAAAATATTAGTTCATCCTGACAGGATTTGTCATGCCTGCACTCAGGAAGGCAGGTAGGTTACACTTCCTTAGCCGGGTGTCTGCATGGACAATACTGCCACCTGTCCCATAGAGATCAGGAGCTTGTCTTGACTGTGCAAGAAATTAGGAGGAGTGACTTTTAAGCACGTGAAATACACAGGAGAAATTATCGTGCAACCATAGAATGGTTGGGGTTCAAAGGAGCCTTAAAGATTATCCCATTCCAACTCCCCCTGGCTGTGGGGAGGGACACCTTCCACTAGACCAGGTTGTTCAAACCACAATCCAACCTGGATTGTTTTCCAGACACTTCCAGTTGTCAAAAGCTGTAAGGGATGTGTGATTGTATGATTTCATGGCAGACCTGCCCTTCTGGTCTTTATTAACTGGGTGACTCAAGGAAGAAAAGCATCTGGCTAAGGTGTGGTGGAACCTCGGGTACAGCTTGTGTGTAACTAGAGCTTTGCATGTAGCGATGTTGTCTGGAGCCACCAGAGTTTTTTCCAAGATGCTCTTCAAATCCTCATGGTGTGTTACCATTTTAGCAACACTTTCAGGCTTTTTAGACTCTGTATAAGTCACAGGTCTGTATGTAAGTTCCTGTGGATAACATTTATGGGCATATCTCCAGAAGGTATCTGGAACACCTTTCAGGTAGTGTATACTCTCTCCCAGTGCCTGGGAGAAGATGTGGCATGTGTTGTGACCTTCATAGCACTCTCCTAAATGCTGTAAGTGCTCCGTTCTCTTCTTGATGAGACTGATTTTATACCAGGATATTTTCAGCTCTTTGGCTGAACTTACTCTTGATGCTCCCAAAGGAGAAATGAAACCAACATCTTGACATGATTAAGTGAAAGGGTTTTTCTCTTTGACTAATTGACCAAACAATATTTCTGACTACAACAGTGTCTTCCACAGGGTGTTACTCTTTGACATGCTTTAAATTTGACTTCCTTAAATATGGATAGCAGAAATGCATCAACCTCAGTAGGACACACAGACTTCATTTAAAACATGTCCCAAAAAATCTAAGCTTTCCTCTTTCAAAAGCCTTTTTCATCATTCTGTACTCACTGAAGACAATTCTGAGAAGTGCTTCAGACAGAACACAGGAGTTATCTTAGACTTTTTAAGAGTGGATGACTCTTGGAAAAGCTAAGTTGTATAGAAATACATAAAGATCTGAGTTCTCTGTATAAAAATTCATTAACAAATCAAGGCAACTCTTCTAGTATTTTGAGCTTTTCTTGCACAAGTTAATAACAAATCAGATTTTTTTTCACTGACACTGTATGGACATTGTCCATACCAGCATGAACATCTTTCTATTTGTTTGCAAGTGCCCAGGCCTCAGAACAGTCTTTTCAGCACCAGGTTCCATCTCTAGCAGCTCTTGTTTGGAACTACATCTTGGATGATGAATGAATTATACACAGAATACACAGGTTAAGTTTTCTCTTTTGAGTCTATTTTCCAATTTCTTCCTCCTATGGAGGGGAAAGATCTGAAAAAGATCTTAATTTTGTGAAGGAAAACATAAAGTCTCTCCAATTCTGCTCCAGGATGGCATGTCTCTAAGCTTCCTGATGGATGAAACCCTTCAGAAATCAGTAAGAGTGTGGTTTTTCAAATTTAATTCTTCTTTTTGTGCCTCTGAAACCTGGAGTTGCAATGCCCTTCTTCTGCTTCTTCTGCAGCAAACTCAAGATCTTTCAGATCACAAAAAGCTTGTCCACAGAGACATTTCTAGCTGCGGAAGACATGGATCATTCCACAAAGAAAAGCTGTGAATGGAATAGTGTCAGATAGATGTATTTAACACTGGAATCTCCAACCTTCTGCATCTTTGTACCTGCAGCCTAGGCTATGACTGATGTTAATGGGCACATGTTAAATCCTTGTACTACTATCCAGCACTAGTACTTAGGCAGGGATAGTTTCTGTCTATCCACTCCTGATTGTTTTCTCAGAGCTTGGATGCAACAGTTCTAGAAGCTGATGTAAACTTTTTAAGGAAATATATTCCATATATATGCAGATTACTCATGAGTGCATAAACCAACTATCATATTGTGAAATCCAAACTTTGATATCATGCTCTGTGGTATTCTGACAGGAAAAATAACTTTACAGTCATATGACAGATTTCTATGGAAGGCAATTACTTACTTTCATTTAGCCTTGTCTGGTTCCCACTCTTTCATCTTGCACTTGTCCTACTGTAAAGAGGACATGTATTTTGGACTATTTAACACAAATCCTCCAGACAAGTGCTTTCCATTCCCTGCAGAACAAGAATTTATTTGTGTCTCTGAAGCCTTCTGAATTAAGGCAAAGAGCAGAGAAATAACAAAGGTAGAGCTCGGGCACAGTTTTACCCTACACAGCCCATTCAGTAATGTGTACTCCTAGGTTCCTAGTCTAAGGGCTACGTTTGCTCCCTGCCCTCTCTACAAAAGAACATCCTGTGCCACTGTCCCCTCTGAGTCAGTTGCATCCTGCTGAGTACCTGTGTGTTCTCCGGGGAAGACTCCAAAATCCCAGGGAAAGCAAAATGTAAAGCCTAGAGAGGATCAAGGGTGTAGAAAAGAAGTGAAAGGCTGGGGCAAAGTGAAGAGAGCTAAATAAAACCTAAGGAGAAAGGAAATAGGAGAAGAATAAAGACAAGAGAGAGGAAAGGTCTAATGTAGATCAGGAGTTAGAGTAGGGCTGCACAAGGCACAAGGGGGTACCAGGAATTGGAGGGAGGAAAAACCACACCAGTTGAGCACAGCACCAGAGAGGATCTTTAAGTGTACAAGGGGAAATTAAGTACTGTTGTTGACGGGGGGGGGGTTTCTATAATGACCTTTTAAGGCATTTTTCATAGAAACACTAGCCAAGTTGTTCAGAACTAAAAAAGTGTTGAAACATGACAGTAGTGCAGGTGATACTGCAGCAACTGCTGCAGGATGCAGGAAACACTGGACTGCACTTCTTTTTCCCGTAAAGGTGAGAAAAGTCATTTACAAAATCAAAGAGAATCCAATATTCTCAAAGGAAATTAAATAAAGGTAAGTTTGAACCAACTTACAGGGAGAGAAGAGTTAAAACAGCTTATTGGAAAAGGTAAGGCCAAAATGCAAACTCAAACAGGGATACCAGACATCTGTTTTACAACAGCCTGTGATGGAGCTGGTGGTGAATGTGCAGATCTGAGCAGTGACTTGGGCGTGTCTTGTGTTGTGTCAACCTGCCACAACATGCAACCCTCACTCCAAAAGTGTCATGCTCCAAAACTGAGAGACCTCTACAGAGACTCCAACTGGCCCCAAAATGACTGGTTGGGGAAATGGCTGAAGATTTGGGGATCCTAATTTTGGCCCATTCTCTTTATAGCAGAAGCTGAGTCCACAAGTGTGTGTAAAGCTTTCTTGCTGCCCATACCCAGCCATCCCCATGCTGGTTTACATATTGGAAATTAATATAGGAGGCATCCCAAGTCTGGTCTGGGAAAGGACGTCTTTCATGCTGACCCATTTTCCCAGCACGCCTCCCCAGACCCTTAGGTATCAAGCAGCAGTTCCAGGCATTGCCAGCATGACAGCCTACATGATGGGAGGATCTTTGGTGCTGGGGATTTGAGCTTCTACATTTTTTTAGGCTTATATCAATGTTCCTGAGGAGATAGGAATGCCCTGAGTCCTACCAGGAGTGGGACAGGACGAGTGGATGGGCTGGGGTGGAAGGTGAGAGATGGAAGGAGAGTCAGGTCTGGAGGGAGCCAGGATCCCTGTGGGTACACAGATGACAACTCAGTTCTGCTTTGGGGTCCATCTGGAGGTCCACATGCCCCCCACCCTCTACCTGTGAGGCTGGGAAGACGAAGGTCTTTATCCTCCCCTTCACTCAAAGACTGCTGTGCTGGAATTGATGGTGCCATCTGAAGAACAGCAAATTTTCCTAGGGGTGCTCAAAATCCTGAGTACCCCAAATTGCATTACAGACCCCTCTCAGTCTGCTGGGTCACCTGTCAGGCAGGGCCAGAGCCTCTCCTCTCAGTGACACCCAGCATGGCAGTTTTCTGGAGTCTTTGATGTGATGGCTGCAAGAAACTCACTGTCAGTCACACACTGCGCACGTGCTCTGCAGGTCTAGAGGTCTCGTACTTATTCATTCTTGCCACAGCTCCAAGTCTTCATTTTCTTGCCCCGGGAAATGTGCTTAATTATTTATTTGTATTGGACCCAGGCTTGTAATACTTGGGTGCACACTACAAAGCGGCGTGCAAAGAACTATTGCTGGCTGCCATCGCCCATCAGCCCCAGCTCACCCCAGGCCCCTGACAAGATAACTAGCCCCATCGACTGCACATTAAGACACACATTAAGAAAAAAGCAAGGTGAGGTTCTCCGTGCTTGTAGCCCTGTTGAAAGCAATGGAGCTGACATGCCCGGAAAAGTCAACCTGCAGTGCCTTCAGCAGGGCTATCCCCTGGGAGGTGGCTGAGGCTGGGGCAGGAGAATGAGGCCGGTTTTGTTGTGGGCTCTGCCATCCCCAGCAGCCTCATTGGCACCTGGCCATGTCATGCCCAGGCATCACAGTGCCACCTCCATCAGCTGGTGGGCACTGCAGTGTGATCTTCCTGATGCTGGGGGTAGGAGGTACTACTGGGCGCTGGGACAGCACAAAAGTTAATTAAAGATTATGCTTTTGGAATTTGATTAATGCTGTCTGCCCTTTTGCTTTAGGAGTTCATCTCGGGAAGCCTGAAACTTCAGTGTCCCTGCTCTGAGTTCAGTGCTCTGGCTGGTGTCCACTTTTACCAATATCTGATAAAATGTCCCCTCCTTTAACCATGGAGAGGAGAGTTTTCCAGATGACTTGTCTCATGGCATGACCCTGATGGGATTGCCATGAAGCCAGGTCCTATCTGGAGCAGGTCAGACCTGCACTCCAGCTGCTCAGGGCTGAATGAGAAGGGCGTGAAGCACGAGGGGTGATCAGGGTCTGGGTCACCCCTAGGTACTAGGAGGAGCCTGGATTCAAGCCCTGACTTGGAGTCAGGCAACAAACACAGGTTCACCCAGTTGTACCACAAGTTGGTGTAGGTGTCCCTAATCCTGAAGCCGCTCTCTGCTGGTTCACCTTGAAAAATGAATGGGATTGCATGTCTGTGGGGAAAGCCCTTAGTGCTGGCAGGGAATCGCACCCACAAACATTGAAATATTCATGCAAAAACTTTGGGTCAAGAGTGGCTACCACAAGGGCTTTCCACACAGCATGGCCAGGACTGGATTGCTTTCCAGCCACTGGAGACACAGTCAGTGAACAAATGAACATTTTCCTTCAGCTCCCTGTGTGCCAGGCTGGGGCTGCCATTGAGCCAAATGGTGGGAACACCCAGATGGCCCCTCAGCTATTCACCCATCCAAAGGAGCCCCCAGTCCTGCTCTGGCCATGCCACTTTTGTAGCTGGGATCCCCCCAAGCAGCCTCCCATGCTCACCCTCCCTGCTGCTGCTCCTCCCTGCTGCACCTCAGGGATTGCAGAGGGAACCTCAGGAGATGTCTACTTTTTATCCTAGTTTGATCTACTCCTTTCTTCCCGCCCCTCGCAGCATCTTTGCCAGGGCATGTGTGTTTTGCAGCTCACTGCTCTGGTAGCGGTGCAGGAAATCAGTCGTGCTGGACCACAGCCAGGTTTTGCTCCTCCATGAACCTGAGCTTGTGTTTGAGCAGCAGGATATATTAATCCTCTGCAGAGGATCTAAAAAGCAGTTGGATGGCATGGGAATTATATCATGGGTTCTGGGGGTCCAGAAAGCTCTTTGCACTGCCTGGTTCTGACTCTAACTTCTTACATGACCTCAGGCATGTCACTTTGCTGATTCCTACCTTGATCTCCCCATCTGGCAAGTGGAGATAATACTGTCCTGCCCCATACGGCTGTTGGGAAGATAAGTTCGTCATCATTTTCTGAGGTACTGCGATGCTACAGGAGATGGATAATGAGACAGACAGAAAGATAGCTAGATAAATCAATCTCTTCTCATTCAAGTGAAAGCAGGCACTGCAGGTGCAGTGTTTGAGATTAATCATCAGAAAAATTAGTTCCCTCAGTATCTTTTCAGGAGGAAGAAACAGCCATAGGGCCCAGTCCTGAGGAGAGTTATGCACATGAGTAACTTTAACTTGAATTCAAAGGCAGCTCACAAGTAAAACTACTCATGTGAGCAAGTGCGTGCTCCACTTGCGATTTCTGAAAATGCCTAAATAAATGATGTGTCCCAACTGACACATGTCCCTAAGTCACCAGGATGCTTTTAAATATTTCCTTCAGACATTTATTTCTGCCCTTTATTAGCCAGTTGCTTTATTAGCAGCTGGCTTCCTGAAAAGCAGTGGGTTACAACTTTCTTTGAAAATAAAATGAAATAAAAATAAACACAAATATGTTACTCATGGGCCTTACACACACTCTGATTTTATATATATTATAATTGCATTATTAATTCAAATTAACCTGTTACTCCTTCAACATTTTATATGTTTGCTATGTTAAACTCTGTCAAATATATTTACATTATTTTTTTTCTGTTTGGCATAACAGAAAAGGGAAACTTTGAAGGCAGAGAAGTCTTGTTTGAACTTCTCTACTGCTATGACCTATAGAAATCACTTTTCTTTTTTTTTTTCCTCCAGACCAGAACATGGAGCCCTTTAACAGGCCAGACTGGAGTCAGAAACTGAATAGGGTTATATATTCAGTTGCCATAGTTGCCATATGGTGCCAACATTGAATGAAATAAAATAAAAGTCCAGAAGGACTGAGAATCGATACTGGGGCAGCCTTCACGATGCGGACTGTAGGACAAAACCTCCAGCCCTGGCAGAACATGGCAAAAATCCCAACCCCAAACAGCCAAAAATCTGCTGCAGAGGCAGAGGAAAAGTCTCCCTGAATGGGGAAGCCAAAGCAGAGCTGTATTGGGATGTGTGTGCGCCCAGGAGGAGCGGGAGAGCCAACCGAGGCCGTGTGGGCAGCGGAGAGGGAAAAACTCATCCGAGCGTGAAGTGGCGAACAGTCCGAACAATTGTCACGACAAGAGGAAACGCGTCTCAGCCCAGATCAACCTCGCCTATCCCGGATGGACAATTATCCAGCCCAGCTCCGCTGGTAGGAAAGGCAGCTCAAGGCAAACCGGGGGGCAAGGGCTCGGCAGAGAAGAGGAGCGAGGAACTAAAACCAAGTGGATGTAAACAAATATGACAGGACTGTAAGGCATCGCATGCGGGCTTAGGGCTGGGGAGGTGTTGTGGTTTAAGTGGACAGGAAGATATTGTAAATCTCTTGGGCTTCAGTGTGTGCTATGAAAAGGGTGGTTGGGAATGTGGTATTTTGCAAACGTGAAAACAAAAGATTATAGGTTGTAATAATAGATGGTGGGGAAGAAAAAAGGGGCAGAGGAAGAGGAAAAAGAAAACAGGGAAAGAGAAATAAAGAGAGGGGGAAAATAGAGGGGAAAAAAAGAGAAAAAAAAAAGTTAGCCACACCAACTCTATCTCAAATTTCATATAGTTCAGCATTCAAAAGGAACTATGAGATGCTCACTAGGCTAAGCAAAATTCAGAGCATTCTCATATCAGTATTTCTTCCACTTTTAGTTAACAGAGCCCTCCCATTCTAATTAAAATAGCTTCATGAGGACTGAGAGTTGATTCCAGAAACTCAAGCTATCAACATTTGCAGGTTTATATATATAGAAAAAAAAAATTAAGCTACCAGGAAACTAGCACCCAGGAGTGCCAATATTATCAGGAAAATTAGAAGGGCTTTGAAATCGCTCCCAAGTGTTTTGAGGAACTTTGAGCCACATCCACTGCCTGCAGAAAGTAGGAGTGAGGGAGTAAAAGGCTGCAGAGATTTACCCCTGCACAGGATCTGGCCCTGGTTTCAGCTATAGTCAGGTGAAATATATAAAATGTGCCAAAATATTGGCCATGGATAGATTGCGACCTTGAAGCTGGGATTGCTGGAAAACAATTTAAAAAATGGACGCTGAAGCTGACAAAAGGAGCGGCATCCCCTGGTCCTTCTGGAAGTGGATTTAATTCCAGAAAGAAAGCAAGGGACAGGAAAAAGCCTGCCTGGATGAAAAATCCTTAGACAGGTATTTTTATAAATCAGTGAGGGAGAAATCTGGTAGATCTGAAAGGTTGGTATGCGCCGTGAATACTGTATTTAACAAAAGTCTGCAGAGGAGAAGGAGGAGGAGGAGGAATACTGTACAGCCACCAGCATGAGGGGGGAAGCAAGGGGACTCCTGCAAGAAACCATAATTAAGCTGCAAGAGACTCCTGTTCCTCTCAAAATGAAGAACAGAGAGAACAAGAAGCGGCCAATGTGGCTTCATAAGGGACTGTGCAAAGATCTGAGGCTTTAATTTTTTTAATTAAAAAAAAAAAAGGAAAAAAAGCTGTAGTCAAAATTAGAAAGCAGGAGGGGGCAGGGGAAGGAATCAAACAAGGATACTCAAATTCAGTTAGGGATTATAGGGGAAATAATAAGGATAAGGGGGAAAAAAAGAATTTAAAGCTAACCAAAGAACTTTAAAAGGGCTTTAAAACCTATATGAAAGGAAAATGACATTCCAGAAAGACAGTAGGCCCATTAATTAATTAGAAGGGGATTAAATTATGGGTGAATCAAAAAATGACTGGACTGATGGACATCTTTTAAAAAAATTATTCTTAATAAGAATAAAACAAAGTGAGGCAAATTTTGTAGGGAGGTCAGAAAACTTTGTAAAATAAATAAGTGAGCAAACATAAAACCAGTGGGAAAATGTATAGCCAATTGTCTGTTCAATCTTTCCTTGCTTTTTGGTTACGGGCTGTTTGAAAGGGCGTTACAGGCTACTGAGATGTCTGTTATTAAATACTCTTGCACAGCATTTTCTGTAAACTATTTGTGCAGAGTGTGATGATGCTGAGCTGTTCACTGTGAGCATTTGCTGCTCAAACCTGAGGCTGAGTGGGTTCATCTGAGTGGACAGAGAGGTCAGAGTCTGTATTGTTCTTCCCTGAGCAAGCAAGTGGAAACCTCCCCATGAGGACCCAGCTTGCCATCAGCCAGCTTTCTCCAGCACCACATCATCACATTGTTTTTGTCTTCAAATATTCTTACATATTACTTAAAACTGGCTTTTCACAAATAGTCCTACAACAAACCTGTTTACCCAAGTATCTACAGGTTCTGAATGGAATTTCTTAGAGACCAGCAGAATAAAAAAGGCAATTCAGTGTGATTCCATAAAATGTGACAATATAGAAACTACCTAACCTGGATTTCTTCACCACTAAGGGAATTAGCTAACAAATTTCCTAAAGCACTGTCACTTTATTTTCTTTTCTTAATGAAAAGCTGAAGAGCCGTAGGAAAATTAGGATGAAAATGTTATGATGCCAGAAGAAAGCTGGTCCTGTTTTGCTAGCAAAGATAACAGATCTACTATAGCAATTCAAGTAAAGCAACAAACATCATTAAAAGAAACATCAGCTTGAGCTTGTCCATGTAGAGAATTTGGGCAAAATAATCTGTTCTGACACCACTCCAGCCACTCACCCAAAAAAAAAAAAGAAGACAGACTAAGAAAGAGTTACACTGGAGCACCTTCTCATGTGGGTAATATCCACAAATAAATGAGGCTTTGATTCCAAATAAACACTGTCTCTTCTGAATGGAGTTTTCCAAAAGCAAATGCTTTTTACTTTAGAACATATTATCCAAATAATGTATTTCAGATGGTGGAACTGATTTTATTTCACTGTAGATATTCCAGATATTTTTCTCCAAGTAGACAAATCCTCACATTCAGATCTGAAGATGCTGGAAGCCAAAGCACATCTTTCCATAGACTTTGATGGGATTGGCCACTTAGAGGTTAACAGAGAAAAGAAACAGCACGGATTTATGTAAAGTAAATTTTGACTGTCAAACACTGAGTTCTTTTTTATAGAAATATAAAATTTGTAAATTCAGGTCTGATGCTCAAAATATGTGGGATTATCCATGTGAGCACAGTTCAGAACTGCTCAGTTGGGTCCTTGGATTTTAATAAAACAGTCACTGCTGTCACCCAGCGTCTTACTCCCAACATTAATTCAGATTGACGTGGTTTCGAACGTGTCTCAGCAGAAAGAACAGAAGAATGGCAACGAGCTGATCTGGGGGAGCCTCTGGTGGCATCTCAACAGGGCAAAACCCTAATGCAAGCCCTGGCTGTGCAGGTGAGGATGTGTGGATGCACTTGGCAGCCTGTGATGGGTTTGCCTCCCTAGTGATACTCAGTGCATCCTTTGCCCCATGTGACCTGTCCCTTCTTGCTACAGCCCCACTGCAGACACCTGCTGCACTTCAATCATGAAGGATGCTTTCCCTATTACAACCAAACTAATGAGTGTGCCAACATGTGCTTCATCACATACCTGAGGACTATTGACTCGTAGAGGTTATAAGCATGTGCTGAAATGAGTCACTGAATTGAGAGCTTGTTTACCAGCTGTTTCAGTGATCTTAAAGAAGTGAATGTTTTGTGGATGTAATATGCAAACTAAAGTAAGCTGGGTGGATTTGAAAATCCCATAGATGAGAGCAAAATAATGTAAAGGAATCCAAAAAGGCAGGAAAAATGAGTAGAGAATAAAATGAGATTCAACACGGAAAATAGAAGCTACGACATTTGTGGAAAAATAATCTAAACCTCAGATATTCAATCAGTGATAAAAACCCAAGAAGCAGTAATGCTGCAAGAGATCTAGAGATGATAGTGTGGAGTAAATTAGACATGAGTTTGCCTTGAGATATGGCAGCAAAAAAAGGCCAATTTGATTTGGGGCTGAAGACTTCACAGCGCAAGAAGGTAATAGCCCGTCTGCATATGGCTCTGGTGCGGTAGCGCCTGCAGTATTTAATTATGGGCACCACATTACCTGAAAGATAGTGACAGATTGAAAATTATTCAGAGGAGAGCAATAAAAATAGTTCAGAGGCTGGCAGGATTGAGTTATGAAAAGGCAGAGTAATACAGACGCAGAATCCACGCCAGAAGGTGCTTATCCCCACAAGCAGGAGTGTGTGATGGCAAAGCTGGGTCTGCCTTTCCCCATTTCTTTCTTGCTTGTTTCAACACTGAATTGGTATGTTCATGGTTCACAACAGCATCAGCATCTGGTGAGGGAGTGGGCATGCAGCAGAGTGGCTGCAGAAAGAAGTGGCAGCTCGACCCCCTTGAGATATGCATTGAGAGACAGGAACAGAAAAGAGAAGGAAGAGAAAAAAATCAAGTATAGGAGCTGAGGTTCATGTCACTGTCTCCTCTGAAGCTCCTATTTTGGGGTACTAAGTCAGATGGCAATAAATACCCCAGGGGAAGGAGACTGAAACCCAGGTCATGTCTTGGAGGACACCCCTGGTGTGCAGCTCCAGCTTTGCCTCCAGCATAGGGAAGGGAGGAGGCAACAACATCACAGGCTGAACACGCAGCTTTGGTGCATCCGAAACTTTCCCCATGTGGCTGCTCAGCCTGGAAACTACCATGGAGAGATGGGTGGAAGCTCCTGGGTAACAACAAGTCAAAGAAAAAGATGGAAAAGAGAATGGGAATGGGGAAGGTGCCATGCAAACAGCAGAACAGAGGGATGCTCAGGGGAGGAAAGGCTGAGGATAGAGGAAAAGAAAACCAGAACCTTCACAGATCCAGTACTGATCCAACTGAAAATCTGGAAAAATGTGCCTGTTTGAATTTTCCTATTTCTTTTTTTTTTTTTTTCCCAGTGGGAAGCATGTTTGGGATGGGACAAGGTGCTTCACGGAAGCTGAAGGACAGGAAGAGGAGCCAGGCTGTTGAGCCCAGGTATGTGGAAGAGTCTTTGGAATTTGATACAAAGGTTTGGAGAGGGAAAGAGGAGCCTTTTTAAACTTTCTAAAAAAATAGAATTTGCTGGGGAGAAATATCAAGTAAGAAAGGGCCATGTTAAGAGCTCTTTGTTACAATGAGAGAACATCTGGTACAGAAATTTTGCAAATATTGGTAATGTTGGGGAGCAATAAGACAAAGTAGTGGGCGCAGTTCTGAACAGGGGCTTTCTGCTACTGGGGCAAATGGGGATACTCCTTTCCAAAACTTTCCTTTGTCCTAAATCATCCTTTGATGAACTTTGTCAACAGAAAGGGTGAAAGGCACAGTTCAAAGGTATGAATAGTGGGCAAGTAGCTTGTAAATAGAAACAAGCTACCCTGTGCTGGTGAGGAACCTGACAGTGTTGTGTATCTTGAGATGACCTGGCTGTGAGCTGATGGCACTTCACATAAACACAACACCCTCACTTCCCTATAGCACCTGTGGGTGTTTGTTTCAGTGTAACTCAGTTCTTGCAGACCTGTGTTCTGTTTTTTACTGCATAAGAGAAGTGTTTGGTTTAATAGAGAGGATACAGTCAGGGTCTGTTTGGCACACAGACCTTGGTAAGCAGCTTTTCTATCACATGTGGTTTTATTCCATGTCTGAAAGTATGATGGCATCAGTGCCTGAGCACAGATTCATGCTGTGTCTTTAAGATTTCCCTGGATTTGGGACATGTAGATGCCACTTTAAAAGCACTGTCATTTCCCGTATTTGAAAGTGACTCTTTTCTGAATAGCATTTCACTGGGGATTTCCTTTGAGAAGAGAACAGAGCTGGATGAAAAGAGTGCAGATTTACACACTTCTTCTCAAGTTGAGCTACTGTGCAAATGTGCTCTACTCACACCTCCCCCTCCTTTTTTTTTCATCTCATAAATTTAAAACACATTTAAGATTTGTACAGGTTTTCAGCAGCCCTGATAAAGACAAAGACGTTTGTCCCTGTAACAGGAACTAACTGGTTACAATATAGGGCTGGAGTCTGGGCCTGCCGGATCTACAAACAGTACCCTGTATCCCCCAGAGAGGGGCCTCACCAAACCTGGTCACTGCCTAAGGGAGAGAGGGGCTTCTAGCCTTTCTATATTTTACCTAATGATATGTTAATATAAAATACAGATTCAATGCAAGGACCAGGGTATTTTCTCCCAAGGAACTGTCCTAGCTATTGGGCTGTGAGCTCATGAGCGTCCCTCCCATCATGGCCTTTTGCTCATGCTCCAGCCATCCACAAAGTTTGGTGCTCATTTCACTCATCTAAGATATAGGTTAGGAAAAACTTTCAGGATTATTAAGTCAAGCCATTACCCCATCACTGCTGAGTCTACCACTAAGACCTGTCCCCAGGTGCCACACCTACATGTCTTTTAAATACCTCCAGGGGTGGTGACTCTACTGCTTCCCTGGGCAGCCTGTTCAAGGTTTGAAAACCTTTTCAGTGAAGAAATTTTTCCCAATATCCAACCTAAAACTCCTTTGGCATAGCCTGAGGCTGTTTTCCCTTGTCCTATTGCTTCTTTCTTGGGAGATGAAACTGACTCCCACCTGTCCACAACCTCCTTTCAGGGAGTTGCAGAGAGTGATAACGTCTCCCCTGAGCCTCCTCTTCTCCAGACTAAACACCCTCAGTTCCCTCAGCAGCTCCTCGAAAGATTTTTACTCCAGCCCCTTCAACAGCTCCGTTGCCCACAGGCAGGGAGGATGGGAATGCATGTGGCAGGACACACATCTCAGTGCAAACCCAGGTGTGGGAGTGAGCAGGATCACAGCAGAGAGGGAAGGGCATAACAGACACTGTCTGCAGGGTCAGGCTGGGCCTGGAAGTGCAGATCTTGTTCTTGGTTTCTTATAGTCTTTTATTGATAGCACTGCTTAATGCCTTCATGGTGTACATTAATAAACACTTCTATTTTCTATGTGTGATTTACTTTTTTTCCACATTCCCAGAAAGGGAAAAGTTTCCCTTCCCTTCCCTTCCCTTCCCTTCCCTTCCCTTCCCTTCCCTTCCCTTCCCTTCCCTTCCCTTCCCTTCCCTTCCCTTCCCTTCCCTTCCCTTCCCTTCCCTTCCCTTCCCTTCCCTTCCCTTCCCTTCCCTTCCCTTCCCTTCCCTTTCAAGATTTCACTCCGTTTCACTGCAAAACTCCAGGTGTAGTAAGGTTTACCATGCTCCATGTCTCCCTAAAGGAGCTCATACTCATGGCACCATTTCAAATGGATGTTTGAGAAAGTTCTCTTCTGAGGAAATAAATTTACCATAATAACAAATAGTTGTGTTTTCCCTGGAGGAAGAAGGCAATATTGACCAATATCCAGTATCTCCTCATCTGAGAGCATAAAGTGACCTTGGGGATACAGTACTATTCAGTGCTGAGAACCAAGAGATTTATGAGCCATCCCACAGGGAAAGACAAGCTTGGTTTGGTTGGTGGGCTCCTGGGAACACACACTGGAGATGAGGCTGGCAAGGGTTGCAGGGAGTGAAAAAGCAAGAAGCTCTTTGCTTTTGCATGTATATAATGTAAATTCTCTTCAATGAAGGTAATGAAATTATTTTCCTATTTAGAATATGTCTGTGTGTATACATATACATACATATATATATATTAAAAATAGGGACTGGCCTGAGAGCTGAAATATTGATAAAGTGTGGGGGAAATGCCAAAAGAATAGTATTTCTCCGGATGCTGAGAATAGACAAACAGGCTATTTAAAGCAAAATGACAAAATGCCCTTGTCTGAAAATCCCAACCTGACCAGACTAGTATTCTGTAATGAAGATAAATTGTTTGGTTTCTGTGGTGCCAAAGATGTGGTGCTGCGGAGTTGGGTGTGCCCTGAAGGACATGCTGTGTCCCATGCCTGAGGCAGCTCCTGTACCTGCAGCATCCCCCACTGCTCCTCTAACCCAGCCTCAAAAACCTCCAGTGCCAGATTTTTTACAGTACTCCCAGGTAACCTCTCCCAGTGCTTAACTCTCTTTATAGTTTGACATTTTAGCTAATATCTAACCTACTTTTTCTTTTTTTTTTCTGCAAATTAAGCTGATTATTTCTCTTTCTACCCCCAGTGGATCTGGAGAACAACTGATGGTGTTTTTCTCTGCAACAACCTTTTACATCCTGGAAAACCATTACCCGTCTTCTCTTTCCTAAATTAAACAAACCCAGTTTCATCAGCCTTTTCTCACAGGTCAAGTTTTCTAAACTTTTTCATTGTTCTTGCTCTTCTTTCAACTTTTCCGATCCTTTTAAAAGACTGGCATCCAAAATCAAACACAGTCCTAGAAATCCAGCTGCTGCTCAGTCTGATACTAACATTAACACATTGCAGGGAGGGTTGTGTCCTGAGTTTTTCATATTCTTCCTGGTTTTTTCCTGTTATTACCTATGCAGTTGGTGGTTCAGCACAAGCCCCAGGTCCTTTTCTGGAATATCCCATTTCAATAATGAAACTCTGAGGGATTTTAAATGCATTTCTCGGTCGTGATACCACTGAGGTTTGTGAAACGAAGTTGAAATGAAGGTGGAAAACTCTACCTGGTGCAACACAAAGGCATGTGTGTAATCTTTCTCATTTCAGTAAACTCGCTTTTAAAACGTCTAGGTTTTAGCATCAAAGACCTAATCCTCTTCAGAAATATATATTACAACATAATAAGTATTCTTTAGGGCTTTGGAAATCATCCCTTAATAAAGTCATAGCACAACTTGTAATGTTACAGCCAATGTCAGATGTTAAGAACTCTGCAGTATAAATTAACATACAAAATCTTAGCGTACGGATCAGGTTTTCCAGGTAAGTGGAAGGGCTTGCTATGGTTAATTTGAAATACAGGCGATGCTGTTCATGCATTCATACCCTGTTGGCTTGTTAAAACTGGGCAATTTTTAAAAAAACACCTAAGTATATTTATTATTTCACACTTTGCACTTCACTGCTTGTGGACAATTTCTCTCCAAACTTCCTCTACATACATTTTTATAATAAAAATAGTAGGATATAAATACATTTTCTTCCTACACTGTGGGTTAATATTAATTCAGAACAACCCTTTAAGGCATTTCAGATTTGTTCAAGGCTTTTACTTATGTTGACTGATTTTAATTTTGAAAATACTTCAAGACTCTCACACTATTAAAATAAAGTTAACATGATCTTTTTAATGAGTCCAGTGATTGTAATAAGGATCAAAATCATGTTCAGGTCAGATACTTTATATTACCTTGGTGTAATGATAAATCCAGCCATGAAATTAAAAGCAAATCATATCTCATTTATTGCTGTGTTTTATTTTTCATTTATTAATATAATTATTTTCCAGATTTCCAGTAGTCCTAACAGAATTTTAAATTGACTTTTTATAGTTTTACATCATTAGATGTATTCAACTAAAACAAAACATATGAGGGGAAAAAAACCATATAAAATTATGGGATTTATAGTCTGAATAAATAACTGTAAGGGCTTTATTTTTGGTCGAACTGCACTGGATTTTCCTTTAAATAAAAAAATAAAACTTACTATTTTTCAAGTTGTAGGACCCCAAAAATGAAAAAGACACTTGTGCACTGACTAGCAATTGCTTTTCAAATGGTGAGATGAGAGAAAGAAAGAGGAGCAACTTCTTTGCCCTCCACGGGATCCGGAGGGGCTGCACGAAGCCAGGGGCAGCACCACCAGCAATGCCCAGCTCTGAGTGGCCTTGGCCCTCTCAGGATAAAGGCTTCCTGCTCCCATACTCTTCTGGTACATACGTGTGATAGAGATCACACATGGGAAACCATCAGTGTATCTTCTTGAAACATTTCCATCTGATCAGGATTTATTGCTCATGTTTTTTCAATGAATCATCCCTCCTTTACATTTTCCAGCTGGTGCATATCATGTATTGGCACCACATGAGGTATATTTTCTTTTTCCTCTTACAGAGAATAAATAGCAAAAAGTGGTCTATCTTTTTCCAAATGTATTTCTTTTTCCTCTTTTTAATTATATTTTTTAAATTCAGAGAGGCAATAAACAAATACCAAGGAGATGGTACAACTTCAGTAGCTCTGTAGACACAATGATATTTTCACAAAGCATTTTATAATTACTGTAACAGAGGCATGTCTATCATGATCGGAGTGTATCAGCTCTTGTGAATGCTAGAAGTGTGGCTGGTAAGATGCAAGTGAGAGCTTTCCAAGTAATGGAGGTAATTTATGCACCCTTATTACGGAAACATTTTCAAGCCATTGTTCGATTTGGGTGTAGTTTGCTTATTTAAGCATATAATGTCACTCTGTCATTTCACACTTCTCCACCATCCTCTCTGTTGATTACACTTTGTCTGAGACACATGAAACAATTAGTTATTGATAGCGTTTAAGGTTGATGCATGGGGAGAAAACAGGAAAATTTACACATTAGGAAATGCTGCTGTCTCAGCCAAAAAAAAAAAAAAAGTTGCAAAACTGTATGAGAATATTCATCCTGCAAATATTAGTCCTGGGAATCTAGTGAGTATTTAGAGCAAATGCAAGGAGCAAAGCCTTGTATCTCTGACAGTAGTGTAAATAGAGAGTATCACTACTCCCTCTGAGCAAGAGAGAATGGTCATTCTAAAAAAAGTGGGCATGCAGTGGGGTTTTGCTTGATGGAGATAAATGCTCATCCTGGAGAGAAAAGGGACAGACAGGACCCTGGACCAGTTGTGCTGAGGTTTTTTTCCTACTTAGTATTGCACATAAGGTGCAAAGGGATTGCCAGACTGAACACTGGGTAAATCTCAAAGGGCATTAGCATCTCTTGGCAAGCCAAGAGATGGCCCAGGCTGATGCCGATGTAGCAACTCCACAGGAAGGTGGCTCTTGGCAGGATGAATCCTGAAGATGTAGGACACAAACCCCTCTGCCTTCTCAGCCCTGTGGCCTCTCTCCATCCACTTTGTCATGCATTGGCCTTTTTGTTCCTTGCACAGCCACAGTAGCTGGTTCACACCCTGGGGAGCTGGCATACAAGCGACACCATGCTAGTAATGACGATGGTGTAAGTACTTGGCTTCCCATCTGCCAGCCCTGCAAACCTCCCAGGGATAGAAGACGCAAGCTCAAGCCTTTACCCTGCTTCTGTTACCTGCCTGGATTTTTAGGCTGCTCTAATTTGCCAGCATCATATTAAGTGGGCACCGCACAGCTCACAAAATTAGGGATACAGAGGTGAGCACACAGCATCTTTAGCAGATGCCTTCTGAGGACTGGCTAGCCAGCAGTATTTCCTGGAGAGGTCCAAGGGAGTCTGGAGCATTGGCTGGGAGATAGACTAGGATGCAGCTCCTCTGCGTTTGCAGTATCACCTTCCTTTTTCCCCAGGCGACATGATCAGATATAACTATAATTATAGGTATGTTGTCATCTGAGCTGTTTGTCAGGAGAGTTAAGTATTAACTATGAATTGCCCGGACTGCAGCAATTTCAGGCAAGCCTGAATGCTGCTTGCAGTTATCACTCTTAGATGTGTGCGGTATTTTTAGCATTTATGATTACAAAAATCTCAAGTTTGAGCAAGATCTGAGATAAGATTTTAAGACCCTATTTGTCTAATAGTCCCCCTGGGATGTATTACCACGTGCAAAACTGTGTGGGATGAGGTTATAAAAAGTGGTCTTTCTGATCAGAAGATGCTCTGGTTTGTGAGTGAAGAGATGTGAACTGAGGCACAGCTATTGCCAGGCAGACAATCATTGATATCACTATTTAATAAAATGACAGTTGTCCTTCACATGGGATGAATCCTGCACCTACTGATGTACAGAGTGTAACTCCCTCAACTGGAGCTCTGCAAGAATAGACCCCTGGGGAGCAGTTAATATCTGCAGGGACCTGAGTGTCCCCTCCAAATCCCAAACTAGAGGAGACCCTGCACGGGAAAGGTCCTCCCGGGTGTATGTACTAGTAGGTCAACTGCTTTGCTGGTTTATTCCCCCATGGGATGAGAGAGAATAATTGGGGCTACAATTAGCAACAGAGATACGTGTGCTTCTGAGGAAGAAAAGACATCACTATGATGAACACTTTAAAGTTGGATAATCACTTCAAACTCTGATTCAATTTATCAGTCTGGGGTTTGGGTAAGAATTTTCCTGCAGTAGAGTAAATTCATAACCCACAGGTAAGAAGGGCAGGTTTCTTTACCTTAAGTTGTCTTTTTGCTGATTCAGTAAATGCTTAAGTGTATCCCCTTGCTCACACATAGATGTTTGCAGATGCTGGACTGCAGCATTTCAGTTAAAGACGCTAAGAATGGTCCTTAGAGGGTTTTTTTTTTTCCCAATCT
>WBMV01016667.1:3113272-3118272 GCA_013396655.1 Campylorhamphus procurvoides | reverse complement strand
CTTCCTGCCTGGGCTCATCCAGGCCACTCACTGCCGAAGCTGCGGCCAGGTTTTGGCCGCCAGCCTTGCCTGAGTTTGCCAGGGGTCCCAAATATGCGACAGAGCAGATTGAGGACGGACTAGTGCTGGATTTAACTGCAAGGCTGGTCTGTGTGTATGTGAGGGGGGAGCCTAGGGCATGGATCCCCCCGTCCCTAGTGTTGCATAGCCCAGACCTGCCCCCTCCCCAACTCTACAGAGCACAGCTCCGTTGTCAGGGATCGTCCCGACTTTCTGCACAGAAACCCGGGACTATTTTCTTCTCCCCAAATAATCTGGGTGCGTTTCTGTGGGAGCCACGGTGCACCCGCCGGGGCTGTCACAGCACAAATCTCTCCCCCCCCACACCCCGTCATCCCCTGCTGATGCTCCCTGACCCGTCCCGGACTGCCCCGGCTCCATCCCTGAGGGAAGCGGGCACAAATCCTGCCCCGAGTGCCCAGGTCCAGCCCTGCCGCGGGTGCCGGCTTCCACTCTGCTTGTTTGTTTGTTTTTAAGGCAACGCGAATTTGTTTATAAAATTGACTCGTGGCCCTTTGAAACAAATTGTTATTAACCTTCCCCTTCTGAGCGTTTCATAATCACAGATGTTAGTTTGGAGATGATATCCAAACATCCCAGGGGTACTTTTGATAGCTGCATGGGCGGGGATTGAATGTGGAGGTCGGATATTAAATCAGCGGGATACAGAATTACTTTTTTTTTTTTCCACACACCCGAGCTAGCTAAATAGTTTCCCCCTCTAACTCTGATATGCATTTCACAATCAATGGCGCGGGAATTTGCATATATAGTGCCTGGGTGTGGGTTTGTACATCGCATGTGCCATGTACTGCGTTAACAGAGAGCAGAGTGGAGGAACACCTTCAGTAAACCTCAGTGCTCAGATACTCATTGAGCAGAGTTACGGGAAAAACACGCTTAATTAATTTACACGGAGGGGCTGGTTGGCGGCGGGCAAATGCATATACACTCTTGTTCGGCCCTGAAATACTTCCCTGGGTCGCTGGTTTTGTTTGGTTAGTTGGTTTGGGTTTTCTCCTGTTTAATTCTTTTTTTAAGGGGAGTCTGCTGCTCTGGTTGGAGGGGAAGGAGTCTGCCCCGCTAGCTGGGGGAAGGAAATCTCAGAGAGAGCTGCCTGCCAGGATTAAAACTCTGCCAGGCAGTGGGTGACTCCAGGACCAGTCCTGTGTGCCCCGGAGCAGCCGAGTTTGGGGGGAGACTCTGGCCTGGCTTCGGGGCTGTTGTGGATTGGGGTTTTGCCTTTTCCAAAGCAAAAAAGCTGCTTCAGAAAGGCAGTGTTGCTTTGCTAAAATTGCAAGAGAAGCTTGTGTGGCAGCTCCTTCTGTTAAAACGATTTTAAATTTTTAATTTTTATTTATCGAGGGCTAATTTAGCTGTGCCATCCTTCCCGAGCCAGCGGGAAGCCCTGGCCGGGCGTGGGAGCGCGGGCTGGGCGGCGCACGGGAACCAGCAGCCTCTCCAAGGGTGGCGAAAGGCAGCAGCAGAGCAAGTGTCTCCAAACCTGTGCCTCTTCCCATGGAAGCTTTCCCCGAAATATCGGAGGCAGGTGAGAAGTGCAGCCCATGTGAGGCAGTCGCTGTTCCCACTGAAGGCATGGCTTACCAATGGCAAATATTTTGAGCTCTGATTCTGGATAAAATCCAAGCAGCAGTGTGGTAATTTTCTGTCCTTGCTGCAGATGTTGAACCAACTTAGAGAAGCTTCACTACTATTTTTTAAAATATAAAACTAAATACATATTCCTGCTGGTGTCACACATCTGTTTTCTGTTTCCAGCATTTCTTACAGAAGGGAGGGAGGACAGGTGGAAACTCCACTCCTGCCTGCAAGCTTAGGAGCAGGGCCAAAATTTCCCCCCATGCAGGTTTAGTGACGTCCTAAAAAAAATCCCAACCAATCAAAAAAACAAACAAAAAAAAAACCCTAACCAAACAAAAAAAACACCTCCATGCGCCTTACCCACACTTGTGTAACACACCCACGGTGCCGTTTTCTACCACTGGGCAACGGGAGCTATTTTTCGAACCAAGTTTAAAACTCATCTTTAGTCCCCACTGCCATCTATTTTCTCCCTCGGGATTATAAATCACCTGCCTCCATTAGTGGAGGTGACCAAAAAAAAAAACCCAAAAAAATCCCCGGTAGGTAAACCAGAAAGTCTGGAGAAATGAAGCAGGATGGGAAGCAGGCGCCCGCAGTATTCTGGTAACATCACCGGGTTTCAGCCTCGGCCCCAGCTCCTCCGGGCAGGTAAAGCCCTTGGTGCACCATGCCAGTGGCAGCTCCGCTCCTGGAGATTTTTGCCCCTTGCAAAATACGCCCTAAAATAGCAACTTTCAAAAATATAAAATAAAATTTTAAATACATCCCCCTTGGTTTTCTCTGGGAGTGCGTCCCCTGCAGCAGGGGCGGCCCTGAGGGTGAGTGAGGCTCTGCCCTTCCTCCCTCTCCTCCTGCCTGCGGAAAGCTATTTCGGAGCTCTTGTGCCCTTTGTCGCAGCAAGGCGGATGGTCGTTTTATTTTTGTCCAGCCCGTCCTAAAATCGTGGTACTGTCATTTCCATGGGCTGCCAAGCATTTTACAGGGTGCCTGGTTTCGTGGCGTGGCATCGGCAATATTCCATCCCCTCTTCCCGAGCTCCAGGGTTAGGACTTTCTCTAGCAGAGGTTTTCCAAAGGCAGCCTGTCAGAGCATCACACCACCGGATATTTAAAGTCTTGAAAACGTGAAACCTGTTGACAGTACGTGAGATTAAAGAGATTTTCCTTTCCATTTTCAGCTCTTTTTAAGCAGGAGGAGGAGTGCCCGAGAGGGGCTCAGTGCCGGCTGGCGCTCGTCCTCTCCTTCAACTAGAAATGAATCCCCCCAAAGTTTCCTCATTAAGTCAAAAGGCTGATGAAACGCCTGGCTGCAAAACCACCTCTCTCATAAATCGCCACTGATTTCCATCTCCCTCCACTCCCCCCGCCCTGTAAAGAGTTGAAACTACGAAATAGTTCTAACTCCAACTCCAAATGCTCAGAAGTGCAGGCTAAGGACTGTAGGAACATTCAGGAACATATATTCCCTAATAGCACTGCTTCCTTGCAACGTCTGAGTGACACGGTTTGAATTTCGTAATAAAGTGGGTTGTTGGGTTGGGTTTTTTTAATTATTATTATTTAATGCAGTCCTCGAGAATCGAAACACACAAAATGCAGCGAGAATGTTCACAATGTTGAGAACACAGTTGTAAATAGAAACATTCATATTTCATCCGATTATAAATATTTGATACTGCAATTGTAAAATGCACATGTTTTATAAACTGGAGAGAAGAAAAAAAAACCCTTTGCTTTCTTGCTAAAAGGCAAAGTCATTTAATCCTGGCTCCTAAGCAGCTGATGGTTATTCACAGAATTTAAAATTACAGTTTTTATTTTATAGCTGGATTCTTTCTTTTTTTTTTTAATTTTATACTACTATGTACAATGTGTATCTATTAGAGCTGCAAAATAAAGAGATTTTAAGGCAAAGCGAGAAGTTTTTCCCCCCACAAACTGCGACACAGGAGAGCCCATTCCTGAGCAGCCGTCCACGCATATCCAGGCCCACGCGGGACACATCCTCCCTCCGGAGTGGGGAGAGGGACCCCACTCTCCGGGAGAAACAGCTTAAACACAGCACAGCGCCTCGAACCCACGAAAAACTCCGATTACAAGGGGGTGCCTGCGTGGGGAACGGGGGGCATGGGGAGAAACACCCACCCGCTGCCACGAAGCGTCGCGCTAGCAGGGACCGCACTGGGGAGGGAAAGGGAGAACTAAAAATGTTACTTTATTTAGGGAGGGGGGTGGGGGGGCTAAAACGCTCCCAAAATGTTTCGAGGAGGTGATGCCGGAGCAGAGCCGGGTCCCATCACTCGGCCGTCCCCGCAGAGGGGCAGCGGGGCCGGGAAGGAGCAGCATCCCGGAGCGGCTCCCGCTTTTCGGAGATGGGGTACCCAAAGTTTTCCCAACAAGTTGGAAGGGAGGGGCGAGGGGAGTATTAACCCCGTCTCTATGCCTCGTCCACGCCTGCATTCCGCACCCACGGATGCCCGTGGGTCTTGTGGGTGTGGAAGGCGTAGAGGCTCAGAAAAAGATCCCGGGCATATTTCAAGACGGTGCTTTCAGATTTGTTTCCCTATCGTTACTTATATTTTTTCCTTCCTTTTAAAATTAAATTCTCCACGTCTATCCCCAAAGTAAGCCCCAGACACTCCAACGTAAAAAAAAAAAAAAAAAAAAAAACCCAAAAAAAAAAAAAGCCAAACCAGGAAAAAAACCCAAAACCAACTAAAAAAAAAAAAGGAAAGAAAAAAAGGAAAAAAAGGTAGGGGTGGGGTGAAAAAAAAAAGTTAGAACTCATAGAACAAATAGGAGAACTATTTATTCAGTTCACAGTCCTGTGAAATGCAGCAAGAAAAATCTTTGGACTTCAGCAAAAGTTGTTTTTAATTATTTTCTTTTTTTTTAATTTCAAAAAACAGCGTCCAATGTCCTTTAAAACTGTGCTTAAGTCTATAAAAAGTAACTTAAGCATTAAGAAAAAGAAATCATAGATAGCATCTAAAATCTCCATACAACCGAAAAACAAAAACCAAAACAAACCAAAATCAACCAGCCAGCCCAAACCCCCGAAACCAAAACCAACCAATATTTAAAAAAAAAAAAAGAGAAAAATCAAAAAATATTTTATAATCAGATATCTTGGATTTTTACACCACCTTACCTGTAAATTATATATACATAGAATATTGCAGAATTATATCTAATACACAATATTTTCACTATTAATGCTGGTATAATCTTTATACACTGGCCCTTATGTTTCTTTTTATTTTTTTAATTAAATTATTGCATTGTATAAACTTTGACTGCAAACGGCCCCCCCTCCCCTGCCTCCCCCCTCCCTCG
>WBMV01016667.1:3071222-3103813 GCA_013396655.1 Campylorhamphus procurvoides | reverse complement strand
AGGGGCGATGCTGGGGGCCGGGGTTGGAGGAGGCCACTGAGCTCCAGGCAGTCCCTGGTCCCACACAGGCACCTTTCAGCTGTCAAAGGGAATGGATGCAAAGAGGTAAAATCCTTTCAATGCCCCAAACCTCACATTTTCTGTGTCATACGGCAGGAAACATCACAGAGAGGGAAGTGGTCCCTCCGGAACTCCACCTCAGGCGAGCGATGGGACACAGAAAGAGGGCTGTGGGATGCAGAGGGATGGGTATGGGGAGCCCTGCTCCACATTGGAGCTTGGGAAAGGAGGCTGGGCTGCCTCCCCAAGACTGCTGCTGCCGTCTATTTGCGGGAAGCTGAGCCCAGCGATGGAAAGAAACAGGACCATGCAAGCGATCGCCCCCAACCCTCCCTTTCCCTTTTCCGCATCCATCCGTGACAGCTGCAGTTTTTGCTGAATTAAGGGCCCTGGCGAAGGCAAGTCAGCGTGTGGGATGCGAGGGTACTTCCCTTTGCCTCCCCACAAAGGCGGCACCCTGCCTGGCCTCAGGCACGAACGGAAGCCGGGGCTCTGGGGTCAACACTAACAAAGGTGGTTTGCATCCTCCCTGCGTGTCCTCTGCCTTCCTGATCCCTTTCCAGTTCCCCTGCCCCTCTGGGTGGGCACAGCCCACTCCCCTCACCTGTCTCAAACTGGGGATGTGCCCAGCCCTGTCTTGGACAGTAGTCTGGGGCTACTTCTGCAGGGTAGCAAGGAAAGGGACTTCCAGCCTTGGTTTCACTAGCGGTGGAAAACGTCTTTTCCATCGCTAAGAGGAATGCAAACAACCCTAAGAGTGATGCAAGCATTGGTCTTGGACCTAGCTGGGATTTGAGTTCTGGACTGTCCTCTCCTGTGCTCAGGAGGTCCCTGGTAATATGTGATCCCCACCACGGCACAGAAAGGTGCCAGTGGTGATATTTCCCCCTGCTCCTGGGCTGCTGCCGGCACAGGTGACCTGCTGTGATGGTTCTCCACAGCCCTAGGGAGATGTCCCAGAGGAAGGACATTTGGAAGGAAAGCCATGGCCATGCTTTCTCCTGGGATGAGGGTGGTGAGAGGACCACATCTGCCCCACTCATTCAGGGCTGCAAGAGTAGCACCATGCACTTATCCTGCATTGCCAGGGTGTGGATACAGGGGCATTCCTGCTCTGGCTGCAGGGGAAGATGCGGAATGTTTTCTGTGTGCAGCATTTGAGGCAAATGTTGTGAGGTGGCCACTTTCTGCTATGACCCTGAGCAGACAGCTTTATCCCTCCATGCCTGTACAGAGATGATGCTCAGACACCGTCTCTCCTACTCTTTCCTGCAGTCTCAGGGCACTGCGACATTCGGGTAGTACATAGACAGTGCTCTGTGGCTTCTGCTTGGTGCTTCCAAGTCCCCAAATCTATTCTCACTTTCTTTTCCAAAGTGCAGCGGCCGTATTGTTCTCAGTATTTAGAGAGCATGTGTGAGAATGGATGTGTGGGAGGCTGCTTCTCTCCTAAAATATGTGCATTTAAATTGTCCGAGGGAATTACTGACATTAGCCTGCTTTGTTTTTGGGTTTTATTAGTGTCATTCAGTAAATATCCCCCTGCAACCTCGCTAGTGAATACTCAGCCGTGCTCACTGGAGATGCCACTTGGCACTCCGCCTGTCGCTGCAACTGCCAGAGGACAGTAAATCCACCCACCCTTTGTCTCGAGGGTGTTGGAGCTGCATTAGCTCGTGCAGAGGTGGCTCCTGCACCCCTCTGAGCTCAGGCACAGCTCCCCTGACTTACGGACTTATGTGTCATGAAGCATCTACAAACTGCTGTCCGGGGGGACCTCTCCCAAAGGTGTGAATTCCCCTCACTCAGGCAAACACCAGTGGCTCATGTGGACTGGGAACTTGTCCTACGCTTTCCCCTTGCCTTTCTGCATCATTGGTTTTATATAAAACCACAGGATAGACCATAAAGCCTAGCACACACTGAGAATTGACTGGGTATTGTAGATATGCACTGCTTCCATAAATATTTATAGGGGTACAGTCAGCCTTGGTACTGGCAAACACAAATGTAAATAACGTTGTACACTCCTACCGTGCTCTGGATGGTGCTGTGAGCAGGAATAGCAGTTCCTTGTGAAATCAATTTAATGAATCACTTATAATATGAGGGAAATAATCCCAGCAGTGTTATTATGCCTAATAGCAGGAGCATTGTGATGATGGCTGTGTTATCCAGCGAGCCTCTGACTGGGAGTATAGGCATAAGAAGAGGAGAAAAAGCCTGCAGAAGTTTCCCAACAGAAGAAGGTGAAGATGAGGAAGATGAAGAACTACCAGAGGAGAGATGTGGGCACAGGAGACAGAAATGGGAAAGCGAGTTTTGGGTTTTTGTGGCTGGTACACACAAGGATGTTGAGATGTCAGCTGGGATGGTGGCTGCTGGGACAAGGAGAGGCACCCTGGGCAGAAGAGCTTACTTAGTGAGAAGGGAGTGGGAAAGGAATGGATGATCTGGAATTGATGGGCTTGTGTGAGAAGGGATGCTACGTATCCTGGGCTCCTCTAGAATTAGTATCCCTGAGCATTTTGCTTTTTAGTAATTTTGTGCCTCTGCTAACACTGCCAAACCCTCCCAGGACATGGATGTCTTGCATTTTTCAACTCTGCCAGAAAAGGGGAGAGGCGAAGAGTTCCAGGATGAAATCTCCATTTCACAACAGGATTCCTCATGTCCTTGAGCAAATGACTTTGTCTTTCTCTTTCAATTTAATGCAGCGCAATGCTGTCTTCTGACCAGCACCATGCACCAGGCCTGGCACCTCACTCAGTTATGCCAGGAGCCCTACAGCACAGCACAGCCCCTGGCTCCCAGCTTCCACAGCTGATGATCAAAGGTCTTTCCTAAATGGGGACAAAGTAGATTCATATGTGCTGGTTTTGTCTGAGTAAAACTGATGATGGTGCAAAAGGCCAGTGCAGAGCCAAGTGACTCCTACGTCCTTGCAAAGGCATGTGGACCTTGCAGGTGCCTCTGGGCTGAAGGGTGCTGGGGGTGGCTCATAGAGATACAGCAGAGATTGGGGGAAATTTCACTGTCTGTGGACTTATTCTTGAAGTAATTATCAGCCTGTAGAATCATAGAACCATAGAATTGTTGATGTTAGAAAAGACTTCAGAGATCATCGCGTCCTGCCGTTAACCCAGCACTGCCAAGCCCACCACTAAACCGTGTTCCTCTGTGGCACATCCACATGTCTTTTAAATCCCTCCAGGGATGGTGACTCAGCCACTTCCCTGAGAAGCCTGTTTCATGCCAGACAACCCTTTCATAGGTCACTCCCAAGCAATGCCCTGGGAGTGTGATGGTTCACAGCATTGACACGTGCTGTTGGACACACAGGTTACGTTAGTGCTGATCTGCCCTCAAGGGGTGGACGGTGCATCAGAACCAGGTCACATTTCTGGAGATCTTTCTTAGGTTTTCCCTTTTCAGGCATGTTTCAGCCAGGTAATTAATCTGTTAGGCCATGTAAGGAAAGTAAAGGCAGAAGAGGCAAGCATATGGACAAAGCAAATTGGATTTTTTTAATTGAAATGAGCAACTCAGGATATTTTTGAGCTGTTCATCAGCTCAAAGAGCAAGGATCATCTTCTTTATCTTGATATGGTCTTTGTTTCATGCACTGATTCTGAGTTTATAAACTCAGGGATATTTTGATCCAAAAGCTCCAAGGCTGCTGGTAGAACAGACAGGCCAGAGAAAAGGATGGGTTTGTTGTTTGAAGAGTTGAGAACCCCATTTTTTGGCCAAACTGCTTTCTGAATAACTGGACTTGAGATGCAAAGCTGGTCTTCCACATCAGGGACTCCAGCAAGGACATGAAATATAGATACAGCTGCACAGCATTGTTGAAACCAAACACATTTAGCATATTTAAAAGCATATTCCTAACAGTTTGATCCTAGACCCCACAGTTATTTTCAATTAATTAGTCTATGAGAAACTGTTTTTGTCCTTGCTTTCCCTCCTTCCTGCAGTTTGCAAGGCTGTTCACAGCACTGTGCTCCCACATAGGGCTGTATTGTTTTCATGAGTTTTTAAGTGGATGCTGTATTAATGCCACATTAATATCCATTAATATAAGACACTTAGGCATCATTACATTTTTGGGGGTCATCCTTTCCTATTCTAATTAATGAACTGAAGGTGTGGGAAAAGAAAACAGTGAAATGCAAGGGCCGGGAGTGCAGTTCTTCAACCTTCCTACATAAATCAACAATCGTATCTTGAGGGCTGAGTCCTGCTCCTTATTACCCAAAATCTGGAGTAGCTCCGTAGGGCTGAACCCCTTTCACTGATAAACCCCCAGTGATGGGAGTGGGCAGAGGTCTGTTGTAGCTGAGCACAGGCAGTGGGTAATAACTGGGCTGAGAGGAGTCGCATCTAGATGGCAGCTGAGTTGAGCAACAGCACAGGGCTGAAAACAAAAGCAGGAATTTTACAGACCCTTGACTGATGGGAGCAGAGGGGAAGGATTGATACAACAGCCTGAGACCAGACAGTAGCTCGAAGCACCCAGATATAAATCACAGTGTGTTTTGGAGCATCCCTGAGGACCGGTATAGATCTGGGGGACACTCCAAATTGCCATTAAAGCCCCTTACTCTGGCTTCTGCTACCGAGCAGAAGCTGGAAAGTGTTTGAGGCAGGAGGCAGCTCGAGCCTTTACAAAAGCAGATGCAGAATATCGAATTGGAGAGAAATTAGGACAACGATTTCTGGGAGCTTTGAAGGCAAAGGCTGTTTGTCTAACCTTAAAGAAGTTAGGCTGCTCCCGCTACCGCTTTGCTTGGCTCAGCCCGGGAGGCATCCTTCATGCTTTCCAAAGGAGAAAGCCCTGCCAAAAGGGGCGGAGGGGCTGGTTTCACTCGCGGTGGGGTGTGGCTGCTGCAAGCCCCGGCACAGGCGGAGGTCAGCGGGTCGCGGGGGTTTGATCTGCCCTGATCCGCCTTCACAGGGGAAATGAAGCGACAGGGACTTTGCTCCAGCACAGTGGCCACTTTGAAAAAATGTTTCAGGCAGATAATTTATCAGGTTTAATTGCTCTTTAATCCCCCTGATCGGCCTGGCGTGGAGAAATCCCCTCTGAATGGGGGAGCCTGTTTGAAAAGGCCCAGGAGGGCTGGGAGGGTTGGGAGGGAGGATGGACGGAGGGATAGAAGGATGAAGGAGGGATAAAAGGAGGAGTGAAGAGATGAGGGATGGAAGGAAGGATGGAGCAAAGGATGAAAGAAAGGACAGAGGATGGAGGGAATAGAGGATGGAGGGAATAAAGGATGGGGGGAGAGAAAAAGGGAGGGGTGGAAAGACTGAAAGAAGGATGGAAGTAAGGACGGAAGGATGGAAGTGGGAGGGATGAAAGGAAGGACAGAGGGAAGGAAAGAAGGATGGGTAGATGGAGGGAAGGAGGGAGAACCTCTTCCTGTAACCACTCAGCATGATCTCTCTCTGCAGCCTGGTGTCCTGGTGCTGCTGCTCACAGCCTCTCCTGTCTTCTGTATCCTCCTCCACAGAGGAAGCCAGACCAAACTTTCTTGACCATCCCACCCAGAGGTCCTGGCAGTGATGAGCCAGGCAGGGGCCCACCAGAGTCACAGGCACTCCAGTGCTGATCACCTGGGACCCCAAGGCAGCAGAGACTGATGTCCTCCTTCACTCCCAATCAGCAATGTCCCGTTCCTCCATGTGCTTCTTGCTGTTCCCATGCTATATCCTGGGCTTTGTAAGGTTTTCAGAGGAAATGTTCTGCAGTCTGTGTGGGAGCTGTACTTCTGTGCTCTGATGCAGTTACATGTGGGGGAAAGAAGGCTTTCCCAAAAGGGCAGCAGATGCACAGGACTCACTGACTATGAAGTACGACCATCAGGTCAAGGGAGGTGATTCTACCCCTCTGCTCTCATTAGACCCCAGCTGCATTAGTGTGTCCAACTCTGGGGTCCTCAGCACAGGAAAGACCTGTTGGAGCAAGCCCAGAGGAGGCCACAAAAAATGAGGAAAGGCTGTCAGAGTTGGGGTTTTTTGGCCCCAAGAAGAGAAGGCTCTGGGCACACTTTAGAGTGGCCTTTCAATGCTTAAAGGGAACCTACAAGAACAATAGGGACAGACTTTTAAGCAGGGGCTTCTGTGATAGGAAAGGGAGTAATGGTTTTAAACTAAAAGAAAATAGATTCAGACTAGATATAAGGAAGAAACACTTTACAATGAAGGTGGTGAAACACTGGCACAGGTTGCCCAGAGAGGTTGTGGATGCCTCTTCCCTGGAAATATTCAAGGTCAGGCTGGATGGGGGTCTGAGCAACCTGATCTAATTGAAGGTGTCCCTGCTCATTGCAAGGGAATTGGACCCAATGACCTTTAAAGGTCCCTTCTGACCCAAACTATTCAATGATCCTATGGCAAATCACCATCCTCAGCATCGGACAAAACCTCCTTTAATGCCCCCTTCTATTTCATCCAGTGCTCTTGGCCAAGGTCCAAATCTAGATGCAGGAATGAGGGGTAGCGTGGGCACAAAACTTCTCTGGCACAGACCTTTTCCTTTGGTCTTTATATTCCCCCAGGACACAAGGAGGTTTCTAGAAGGAGATCTTCAGCTACTTTGGTGGATACATTTACCCTAACATATAGCAAAGCACACTGTCCAACACTAGAGCATGAAATCCTCTGGTCTGTGCCATGACACTGAGCATTCAGAGAATTATAAAGCTTGAATAATCTTTGAAAAAAGCTCACATGCTAAACTGAAAATTGTGTCTGTCTGTTGCCATTCCTGTTTGGCTCTTCATGGCCAAGCTCTGCTCGCTTGCACACTGGTGTAAATAGAGAGTGATCTAGGGGTGAGCTGGATTTGTCAGACATCAGAGAAATACCAGACCTAAATTCAAAGGCAGATGATATTCACTGTGTGCAACCATCAGAATAATCTGTGTAGCTTTATTCTGGAAATAATGACTATTTTCTATTCCTTTGGTACAGAAACCTGCTCAGCCAAGAGCTTCTCCTATCTCTGTTTCCATGACCCAACAGCAGAACACCATTTATTTTTTTTCTGTTCGATGCATATGAGCCATTTCCTTTCAGTCTGTGCATTTCCTTTCAATGCTTACCGATAATTTCAACATGCTGGATCAAGGTATGCGTTGTCTTTTATCCTGTAGGTATCATTCTGATTTTATTACACTTTAAGTCCAGACTGTTCCTTGCTTGGGTACAAGAAAAAGCACTCCAGTGAATTCCCAGCACTATAACATGCTACTGGGAACTTGAGTGGAGTCTACAGACTTCCCAGAGAATTAACCCAGGCTTTTCACTCAAGACTTCATTAGTTTTAAACTAAGAGCACAAAACCAGCTGTAGGCTGGTTAATGATAACCGCAATGAAAAAAAATAGCACCAATGAACCCAAAAGGCCTCAAGGTACATCAACTGAAAACCTGATTTTTTCTTTTCCAACTTTCAGCAAAGCAAACTCTCAAGGAAAATTTTTGCAGTGCCTAAAATATGCATCAAAACCAACATTGCTTTAATTCTTACCTGTGGCATAAAAACTTACTCAGGCATCTTGCGAGCTAGCAAAGTCTCAGTTCTTCTATGGAAATTGCCATAGCTGGAGGGGTGTAGATCTACCCTCACCATCCAAAGTGTGGGGATCCTCAAGAACATATTGCTGGGCTTCACCAGGTTAAAAAACCTGGTTGCAGTGATGCTCAAATGAGCTTTGTGCTGAATCATGTGAAGAAGGGATATTTCCCACCTTAGAGACAGTCACGTTTCAGCACAGCAGAACATGGGGACTCTGTCTCAGCAATTCATTTAGGAATGGGAAGAGCTGTTCCCTCTCAGTTCAAGGCAAGCTGGGACCATGAGGTCCTGTTCACTCCAGCACCCTGGTGGCTCCTTGGAAACTGCTTTTCTGGGCTTGGTGACTGACAGAGTTAAGATATAAAAGGATAAGGGGCCAGAAATCCTGGTGTTTTTCTTTTTTCCCATGGTTGTTCTACCTGCTCAGGCAGGTGTGGGAGTCCTGGGCACCAGCAGCAGAGGTCTGAAGAGATGATAGTCTTTATTGCAAGCCCCTCTCCAATTCTGAGCCAGAGTTTGTCCTACTACACCCACCCCATAAGCTGCTAGCAGTGAGTTAGATGCCTGAAATGGCCTTTTTGGGGGGGGGATGAGAAAGTTTGATCTAAGGATTTTTAGCAGGTGAAGTGGCACATTATCCCTATTCTGTTGCAATGAGCTGGTCTGTAACTAACCAATCAAGTGTTTTCACATCCGTTTCACCAGCAAGAAACAAGAGAGGTGACAGAGTGAAAGAGCAACTAGGAAAATAATAACAGAAAAACAGTTCCATTAACCCACCACCACTCCTTAGTGCAGGCAACAAGATGGCAATGCTGTGACTAATTCCCTTGGAGAATCCTCACAGCCAGGAGCCCACACAGGTGAACCCACAACTCCCACAAGTAACACACAAACCCATAAAGTCACTGAAGCAAGGCCAGGCTGAAGGCTGGATGGTTTTTCAGCTCCAGAATTCATTTATAGAGGAGTCTGCATGAAAAGAAACCCACGGGGATTTCTGAGTAATTCAGTTAGGAACAGATTTTCCCTCTCAGTTTAAATAGATCATCCTGTTAAATCCAGGTAAACAACTCCTGATGACGGTGATATATGAGAGTGGAATCAGGACCTCTAATACCTTCTGTTTTTAGCACAAGATCCTATATTGTTCACCCAACACACTGCAATTTCTCCCCTCCACATCTTTTCTGTGGTTTCCCTCTGATGGAGATGTTACCTTCCCTTTCTGTATCAGGAACTGTGGGGAGAGACATTTTGTCCTTGAGACAGACACAGCCCATTTAAGGGCTGCTGGCTCTTTTTTTCTTCTTCTTTTCTTCTTTTAGCAATTTATCCTTTGGCTGGTGAAACCCTCCCTGAGGCATGAGTTTTGCTTTCCCAGGCAGCAGGCATGCCAGGCATGCTCCCCTGGCCTCTCTCTGCTCTAATTATTAGCATGGGGACAAATAGATGAGGAGCCATGAACAGGGTCATCTTCACCTGGGAAAAAAATTAATATATCACCTCTGAAAACCCCAGGCCAGAGTGTGAAAGTACGGCTTGGTGGGCAGTGCTGGCAGTGCCTGACTGGCCAAACGCTGGCAGACACATGGTGCTGCTGACTCCAGGGCAATATCTGAGCTCATTGCCCACATAAGCACTAATTTACCAGACTGAGAGAAAAGTGGGGATGAAAGGCATCCCTAGCATCATTGCATCCTTCCATAATTAGGAACTTGCCTGGTGAAATTCCCAGGTAGAAAAAAGGAAACGTCTTGTGGTCTTTGGGAGAATGTACCAACATGGGATGAAGTGCATCCCTTCTACTGCTTCTGTCTACTCCAAATGCACACCAAATTGTCCTGCTTGCTGGCAATGGAGTTTTATACCTGTCATTCCAACTCAGTCTAAAGGGGAAACAAAAATAAAGCAGATGAGGGTGTATCAGGGAATGCAGCACTAAATATCCTACTGGATCATCACTGCTCACTCATATCTGTGGAGCCTGATGGCCTTGTGCTTTCCTTCCAGGTTTTCCATTAAGAAGAAACCCTTTATTGCATATATATTTTTTTTTGAAGGGCTGATGACTTTCAGTGGGAAAGGGCATAGCAGGACGCAGAAATCAGAGATTACACAAGGTCATTTCATCTTGACAGGCTGCTGCCAATTCCTGAGCTCCGTCTTTATCCAAAGACCTAGAAACAGTATCAAGCTTGCTGTAATGTTTAACCCCCTATGGGAAACACTTGTTTCCACTGCTGTTGCCTTAAGTAGGTCCAAACTACATTTTAGTCATAGTTAGCCCTACCTCCAGCATGGCAAGGGCACCTACTTAAACTGCTATGAGCATCTTCCCTAGAGGAATACAGGCCTCCCCTTCCCATGGCAAAGGATGCTGAGGAAAGGCCAACTGAAAGTGTCCATGGGCTGGAGCACATTTTCCTGAGAAGCCATGCAGTAGTAATGGAGCACCTTCATGACAATTTTTGTTATTTTAAGGAGCTTTCATTGTCAGAGTGAAGCTGTTGCGAATTAATTGCTTCGGTGATGGGATCGAAGTCACAGTGAGTCTGGGATTTTTCCAGCCTTTGCCATTTGAGCAACCAGCATTGGATCCATGGAGCTGGCAAGTGAGACGTGAACAGATGCTCAGGAAAATTGGATCATTTACAAAGTGTTTACAAATACTTCCCGCTGGCTCCTTGCCAATTTTGCCATCCTCCCCACTTAGAGAAAACATGCATATTTGTCCCCAGCCGTTGTCCTCAGGGTCCTTTCTGATGGGATTGGTGCTGAAGGCATGGTGGGGGGGGGCTTTGCAGGAACTTGTGTCCTCCCCATCACCCCATCCACAAGGAGAAATGCTAGTTCCACAGCCTGGCTGGGGAAGTAGAGGCAGCCACCAGGACTTCTGGGTGCAAGCACAACCCTGATTTGAAGACGTTTGAAATAAAGACATAGTGAATTGTTCATTATATGAATGCAATAAAGAAGTAATAGAGGTGTTGCTCCTGTGCTGTCCCACTTTGCTGCTAGACACAGAAACTTGGGGTGCTCTGAGCCAGGGGAGCCCCCCAAATGCCAGACAAGGATATGGAACATATGTTTATGGTGAGGTAAACAGTTGTACAAATGACTCTGAGGCTCTTCTTGAGCAGGTCCAGAAGAGTCCATGAAGAGGCTCTGAGGGCTGGAGCTCCTCTCCTATGGAGACAGAACAAGAGAGCAGGGGTTGTTCAGTCTGGAGAAGATTCCAGGGAGACATTACAGCATTTTCCAGTACCTAAAGGGGCTGCAAGAAAGCTGGAGAGGGACTTTTGATAAGGGCATGTAGTAATAGGACAGGAGGTAATGGCTTCAAACTGAAAGAGGAGAGATTTAAGTTAGATATTAGGAAGAAATTCTTTACTGTGAAGGTGGTGAGGCCCTGCAACAGGTTGCCTGGAGATGCTGTAGCTGCCCCATCCCTGGGAGTGTTCAAGGCCAGGCTGGATGGGGCTTTGAGCAACCTGGTCTAGTGGAAGTGGGGTTGGACCTGGATAATCTTTAAGGTCCCTTCCAACCCAAACCATTCTATGATTGTATGAAATCCCACACCGGCAGGGGCTGGAGCCCCAGGCTGGTTTTGAGACATGTCAGGTAGCCCAGGACAAGCTCATGTAGCTTCTCATATATGGGTATCACACTCTCCTTCATGTGCTCATTTTGCAATGCATCACCTGGCACTGGATCCAGTACCTTCAAAAAATCTCTGGGCATGCCAGAGACACATTGACTGGGCCTTAAGGAGGTGTTAGCAGGCATGGATGGAGGTGTGAAAAAGCAATTTGGGTACTTTCCTTCCTCCACTGGATTTCTGTCCTTGCACCAACACTTTTGACATTAGTCAACTTACAAATTCATAAACAGCAAATTCAAGGAGCCCAAGGTTTTTGGTTTACAGCTGAACACAATGTGGTTTACAGCTCAGAAGGGATCTGGTGATGGGAAAGGCAAAGGTTGATGCTTTCTTTAAGGTACAAAATTAATAAACTACTTTGCTTGCCACAAAGGTTATGCTGTTTCACCCAGTGGGCTTGACTGCTCACTTGCACCACAAAAGAGCACGAGCAGTGCTCAGTCTCTGCCTGCTTTCAGGACAGGCACCTCTCTGAGACGAGCCCTGGGAGGTGGTGAGAGGGGCAGGGCTGTGCTTAGGCTTCTGCCTCCATCTCAGGCATGTCCTGAAGCTTGTGACAGATTTGCCCAAATCACACAATATTTGGTTATGGGCTAAATTTCCTGCATGGGAGAGCAGGGTTGCTCTGGGCTGACTGGGCTGATGCTGCAGGGGAGCTAAAGGGAATAAATATCACCGCCTTTCTCCAGCTGACTTCTTACTGATTCTACAGCCTGAGACAAGCAGCAATGCTGATACAAGCTGAAGTGTGCATTGCAAAGCCTTTTGGAATAAAACTACTGGTCCTGCTATCTTCCAAATATCTCTTCTTTGAACCCATGAACATTGCTTTGAAACACAGATTTAACATGACTAAGGGGCTCCAGGGCAATCACCATGACGCCTTTGTCCTTACAGCTCTCTTACAGCCATTTTCTCCAGCTTGCCTTTCTACTTCCCAGGAGCATTGCAGCCTGACGTCGTTGCCCAGGCACAGAGCATCTTCATCAACTATTAAGACTCCTACTTTAACACGGAAAACAAAGCCTTTGGCTGGACTTGCCTTCCCTGCTTTGTGCATCCCGGCACGCAGAGCCCAGCCCGCAGTGATCACTGCTGCGGCCGCGACGGCAGAGGGAGCACACACTGCTGCCTGCCAGCCACTGCTGCCTTTAGACACACATCTGGCTTTTCATTTTAATTTTCTAGCAACAGAGAGGTAGGCTAGACCCCTCCACCCCCTCAGTGATATTTTTCCTGACCAGCACGGCAGGCTCGTGGGTAGCAGCAGGGAAGAGCTTTGCTTCGGCGGAGTCAGAGCAAATCCTGCAGTGCAGTTGTGGTTTGCTCCCTGGTAAGAGGCTTGGAAATATTGATCTGGACTGGAGAAGAGATGTGCACAGGAGAAAGAGCACAAGATTTGGGGATTTAAAAATTATATAATTGGATTCCTGAGTTAAACACAGTGAGAGGGAAGGTCGGCAACAACACACATGCAGGGGCTCAGGTTTTCTCAGCCTTGCTTACCTGAGTGTCCAACATGGGACCAACCCAGGTTATATATCCTGGGGAAAGGATGTGCTGAGCAAATATTTTTGGGAATGTATTTGCTGGTAGGTCAAAACAGTGTCATTACTTCCATGTGCATCATGTCAGGTTACTTTTCCTGCAATGGGATGGCATGGAATGGTGTTACATCTGGTTGAGGCTGGACACTCTGAAGGATGGAAAATGATTTCAAGTTTCCAGGGCTGGCCCATAGCTGCACTTACCAGTGCTTTCTGTCACTAAACAGATTTAAAATACTTTAAATTTGTAGTTTTTTAAGCTATAATCTCTTCTGGTGTTTGTGTAAGTACTTGAACAGATCTATTTATGCCCTAAATCACTCCCTATACAGAACTCTCAATGCACCAGCCAGCGTGGCATGGAAGCTGCCAGATCCATAGGATAATCTCTTTGACCTGATCCTTGAATACCGGGCTGTATGATGCTGGTATGGGAGACATGGGATGCCTTTGCACTGCTTTGGGGACAGCTGAGTCCCAGCATGGGGCAGCCACCCATGCCATGGCCATGGGGGAACAGGCAGCATTCCCTCTCCTGGGGGACAGCTCTGAGCTGCCCCAAAGGGCTCATGCCAAAAGCAGGGACCACCCTTATGCTGCTTTCATGCCCAAGCCCCACAGTCTGCCCAAGGGACAAGGCCATGCACCAGAATCCCCACGTGAAGCAGAGACTCTCCAGAACATCACCCAGGTTCCTGTGGGAACTTTCAGCTGTTAAACTGTATGCACACTATTAGCTATAGGAAACTTACTCATCTTTTATTTGCATTTAAAAATTTGAGAGACTTGGGAGCCCCAAAGGAACAAAAGTCTCATGTTTTGCAAATTACCGCTTGTAGTTTTCAGGTATGGAAACCTCCCCAGGGGTTTCCCCACTCCCCGGCTGCCTCTGGCCAGCTGATTTATTGGCCATGTTTCCATGGAAACAAAAACTGATGGGTGAAAAGAGGGGGGAAAAAGTTCTTGCAATAGGTGGCATTTCCCACTTTGGAAAACGAGATTTTCCCAGGCTGGGCTACTTTTGCAGGTTTGGTTTTCTGTTTGTTTATTTTGATTTTTGTTGTTGTTATTGTTGTTGTTGGGTTGTTTGTTTTTCCCCCCCAGGAGAGCAGAAGCAAGGGCATGTCCTGATGTGGAGATGGATGGGCAGCAGTGGGTTGCCCTTGCTGCCTGCTGCATTCAGAGCAGCAGCACAGGTCTCGAGGCTTTAATGCTGTGATTTATGGCCACTTTGCTGCTGTAGAGGTGTCAATTCAGTTAAAAGGAAGTGTTTTCTAAAGGGTGGGGCAGGACATGTGGGCTACCCCATCCTGCTTGGACCTGCTCCATGGAGTGACCTTAAGGGATTGCCTCAGCCAGCAATAACTCCTCTCTGTGTTTGTGCAGACATGTAATGGTGCTTGTTTACTTTATATCTCACTACAGGGCTTCATTAAAAAGCATCTGCAAAGGCTTTGAAGTCCTCACTTCAATATCATCGTGAGCAGTCATAGCAACACCATCCTGGGCTGGCACAAAACTCTGACTTCTGATGAAGATATCAAACCCAAGGTGTACTGCAGCCAGCTCAAAGCAAACCCGAAATTACAGTCTCTGCAGGGAGAAGTGACAGCCTTGCTACAGAGATCAAGGATTTATGGAGATGGGGCAGCCAGATCTCTCTCTTGCATCCTGATAGCTGATGTGACACATCAGGTGTCAGGGTAGCTCCTATTCCTAAGAGGTTAAACAAGTCGTACGATCAGGAGGGGCTGACATGTTGGTCCAGGCGAGGAGTGTATCATTAAGTTATATTCCCATTGCTGAGACAGGCAGCAACAGCTCAGTGAGATTTATGTAGCCTCAGGTGAGCTGTACGACAGGAAAATATACATCTGACGTGAGGTTAGGTGCTCTGAATTGTGAAATGATAATCAGGATAGCACTTATTGCTGAGTCAGGTGGGAGGTTCTGTCATACAATGCAAGGTTGTGATTTGGGCTGGGGTTTTCTGTATTTGTGTGTGTGTGTTTGTTTATATATATATATATCAACTGATGTATTTCTCACAATATTTTAGACATTTTTACTTTAGGGTTTGGTTTTTTTTTAATTATTATAGCCTGCTTCACTTGAAAATTAACTTAAGTGCCACAACATGAAGGAAAGAGGATTCCCTGACAGGAATCAGGGCAGGTCTTGGCTCTTAGAAGAGAAATAAGGCTGAGTTCAGTTTCAGGGGCCCCAGCAGGAGGAACACTGGGGATTGACTGTGTCCAACAAAGAGAAGTGATGTTCTTTAGACACTATCAAGGAGATAGGAGAGACACATTTACATTTACGCACATACATGTATATACACACATATATGTTTGCATATATATAAATATACATATGTATAGACACACACATATATAAAAGCTACCAGCAAACCCCATTTTTATATATGTACACATATATATACCCTTACATAATACACACATATAAAATAGATATATACTCACAGACAGAAGGTGAGTGTTAGCGTTTATACTGGGTTATGCAGTTATACCTGGTTATACCTGGGGGATACGTCTGTCCTGGGGCTGCTGAGATCCTTGTCCCTCACTGTGGTTATTTGTATTTACCTGAGCTGGAAAATGCTGCCACTCACTCATCTCCTGTCTTCTTCCTTGCATGTGCGGGCTTTCTAAGCCCACAGAAAGAGAAATATCGCTTCTTGCAACTCCAGGCTATTTTCTTCAGGAATAGGATAAGGAAGTTTTGGGAGTGAATCATAGAAAGAGAAATATCAGCCTGAGCATCTCATACCTGCAAACTTAACCTTGAGGACAGCGGACACTGGGAGGGCTAAGGGAGAGGAATCGAGGTCTCATTTCACATGCTTATGATCAGCAAGGCACAGATAGAGGCTGGAGTGCTGCCCCAGCCCTCCTCCAGCCCGGGCAGTGAGGAGGGGCAGGCAGTTTTGTGCGGGAGCATTCAGGTCCCACAGCACATATGGCGAGCCCGGCCACACGCTGCTCCAGAGCTGTGAAATCCGGAAGCACAAGGGCACATGCCACGGAGAAAATACCGGCTCCAGTCTCTAGCTAGCTCTGGGACTTTCTGTTCAGAGCCACAGCATTGCCTGAACTAATGGCTTTTCACAGTGGAAAGGGGTTGTTTACAACCCGCTCTCAAAAGAGGCAAAAATGACATTTGTCGTGCAAGTGGATGGTGCTTGCAGCAGCTCCTCATGGCAAAAGGCTTGTGATTTTTAGGTGATTTTAGGAGCTGGGAGGATGGGAGATGCAGCAGACAGGGAGCCTGAGGATGCTGTACTGCAAAATTGTGGTGTCTTCTTGACGACCTTCAGAGAATGACCTTGATGACCTTCAGAGAATGTCACTTCTCTTTGCTGGACAAGGTCCCTGTGCAGTACTCCTCATGTTGGGTCCCTGAAGCTGTGACCATCCTTCTTGTTCACCGGGAGTTAAGGGCTTCCCTGATTCCCATCAAGAATCATCTTTCCTCCATCTTGTGACATATTAATAGTTTTCAAGGGAAGCAGACTACAATATTTTTTTTTAAAGTGAACAACCACCTAAAATATTAAAAGAAATGCATCTATTGATAACCTCCATTCCTCAATTTGAGGAGCTGCTCCCAGTCTGCACAGTTTACCTGGGCAAAGTGAGTTGTCTCCAATTTCATTGCGAGAGCACCAAGAGGAGGTTTCATTATTCTAATTTAGCATGAAAATACATTTTAATAGCATTTCATTTTGCCCTTTCACAGTATTAAGTAGCTGCAAGAATTTTTTCAAGAGCAATTGCCCACAGCTTTTTGTGCAAATATTCTCTTTACAAAAGTCTCATGATGATTTGGGAGAAGCAATAGGGGAAAAACATGCTTCACTGACAGAATAAAGGAGAAGTCTAGTGTAATACTCAATACAGTCTTATTTATCCTGAAGCTAATTACAACCATAATCTGTTGTATAAAGGAAGCATTTCAATGTCAAATTTCATAAAAGAGATTAACTCTCAAGGAAAGACAAAGCGATGGGGGTCAAGGAGCTTTGCAAGAGCTCACCAGCACAAAGAATCTCTCTGCTCCTTCATGGGAGTCCTCAGCTCAGTCTCAACCACATTCCTGGGCACAGGGCAAGCAGTTTTGGGACTGACCAACAGATATATTTGGCTAGCTTGTTAAATTAATAGAATCCTAGAATGGTTTGGGTTGAAAGGTATCTTTAAAGATCATCCAGTCCAAGCTCCCTGCCATGGGCAGGGACACCTTCCACTAAATCAGGTGGCTCAAAGCTCCCTCCAAACTGACCTTGAACACTTCCAGGGATGGGACATCCACGACTTCTCTGGGCAGCCTGTCTTACTGCCCTGATAGTAAAGAATTTCCTCTTTCAGTCTGAAGCTGTTACCCCTTGTTCTGTCACTGCAGCCCTCATCTTTCCTATAAGTCCCCTTTCTTCAAGTATTTAAAGGCCTCAGTAAAGTCTCTCTGGAGCTTCCTTTTCTACAGGATGAACCACCTCAACTCTCTCAGCTTGTTTTCAAAGGAGAGGTGCTCCAGCCCTGTAATCACCCTTGTGGCCTCCTCTGGACTCACTCCAACAGGTCAATGTCCTTCCTGTGCTGGGGACCACATTGCTGGATGCAGTACTCCAAGTGGGGTCTCACAAGACTGGAGTAGAGGTGAAGAAACACCTCCCTTGATGTACTGGCCATGCTGTTCGTGATGAAACCCAAGGATGCAGTTGGCTTTCTGGGCTGCAAGTGCACATTGCTGGGTCATGTTCTATTTTTCATCCATCCATATCTCCCAGTCCTTTTCAGCAGGATTGCTCTCAATTTGTTCATCCCAGCCAGCCTGATAGAGGGGACTGCCCTGACCCAGACACAGCACCTTGCACTGGGCCTCGTTGAACCTCATGAGGTTTTTATGGATGCATTCCTAACATAAACACACCAAACCTGTATAACAATTTTGAAATGCTCCAGTTTCCAAAATGTGAAATGTTGTTAGAGCATCAGATTGACAGGACTCCCCCATGGTCAGCAAGGAAGTCAGTGGGGACCAGGTTTGCATAAGAGCAGCTGCTACTAGATAGAAGGCATTTTAAAAGAAGGCATTTTAAAACCAGTGCCACAAATACCCTGCATGAGGACCCTCTTCTGTCATGCATTTATGGCTTTAATACTTATCCAGCTCCCTGTGAGGTTAGAGAATGGTGACCTGTAGGAACAGTCTGAATTATCAGGTAATAAATCAAATTGCTTTTCCTGGAAAAGAGGGGTGCAGTATCACTGTGGGTATTGCTTATTCAGGAAGAGACCAGAAATATTAGGTAACACTTGTAGTGTTTTCCTGTAACTAATGAGAATGAACTGCGTGGTATTGGTCTCCCATCAGGTTTTCCAAGCGGGAAATCTGCTCCTAACCTTGTGCTTCCAGCTGAGTGAAAACGATGTAGGTCCCAAGAATTTTGTCTCTGAGAGCGCCTGTTCTATGAAATCTTGCTCAGGATCACAATCACACACTAAATATAACTACTCTGGGCATGAGAAGTACAGGTCAACAGGTTTAAAAGATCCAAGAAGGTCTGGACCACAACAGCTGATGAGTTGCCTCACCATGGGGGAGACACATTGCCCAGACTGAGACCAAACTGAAGTCAATCCAGTTTCTGACTGATAGATGTGCTCTGAACTCTAGCAAAATGAAGTGCTTATGCTCCTTAGGATGATGTACTTAGGGATCCACAGTTGCTGGAATAAAGTCATCAGGTATTGAACTAATTAGCTGAGCAGTAATACTGCAGTGACTTTGCAGGTGACCTTGGAAAAGAGCAATGGCTCTGTTTGTTGTTTGTAACTTAATTTTAAAAGGTAGCTAACAGCCCTGTTCTCCCTTTGATCTGGCTCTGTGGATTGAGAGCTTGTTGGGAAGAGGAGTGGCATGGCTTAGGCATAGAAAACACCAGGTGAGTTGGTACCTGCATGTGCCAGGGCTGCATGAGGCAGTGCAATAATGATGATGATGACGATCACGACAATCAGCCAGTCAGGGAAAACCTTGTTCATAACACAGCCGAGCAACTGAGAAGCATTTGCTCCAAAAGCCTTGATCTGTGCAATTTCAGGAAAGACGAATTCCTGTGAAATCACATTTCCAAATACTGTCTGCAATCTAGAGGGTGAAGCCCTGCCTGTGCCTTCCTGCACTGTCGCGTCTCTGGTCTCTACCTAAAAATAAAACCCTAAGCAAAAAAGAACAAGCCCCCCGCCGGCAGCCTGGCACGGAGGCAGAGCACAGTCGCTGCCAGGCATGTGGTCTCTTCGTCCTTACAGGTCAAACGTGGAATTGAGTTAAGGATGCCAAGTCTCCAGAAAAACACTAGGAGCCAGAGCTCCCTCTTGCCTGCCACTCTGTGACCAGGAGGCCTCCCTAGACCCCTGCCCAGGGCTCAGCCCTGTGGTGGTATCAAAGCCCAGCACTGAGGTCAAAGCAAGGTCTGAGGGCGTCACTCGAGGTGAGAAGTGCCCTCTCTCCTTTGCCACAATCACCAAAGGAAGGAAGGAGCAAAATCAGAGCATTTTCTCCACCCCATGGCCTCACAGCATTTTCACCCACACTCCTGAAAGTCTAGAAATTGTGAGCCCTTGACTCCAGACCTAGCACAGGACAAGTGGAAAGAGAGCTTCCCTTTGGCAGTGCTTTCTATTGTGTCCCCGTTACTGGTTGCTTGGGGACTGGAATCTGTTTCCTCTGGAGGTTGTGGGAGGGAGGCTGGGCTGGGGTCTGTTCCCATTTGAATCCTCCTACTTCCCAAAATCTAGGAAAAACCACTGCAGTCCCAACCTATCTGAAACGCAGCAGAACTATAAAAGCCATGTCTGAGCATTCAAAGTGAAAGTCACCTGCTCTCAGGTGATTTCCATTTCATCTCAGGACCCTGTTTTTAAGTTCCAACCAGCACTTATGTTTTATTAAGAACAGGAAGAAAAAAAGAAACTAAACGGAACCCATACAATACAAGATTGAAAGAAATGAGAATGTCAAGGTTTCACATTACTCCAAATCATCACATAAACAGGGCATCATTAAAACAACATTCCTGGAAAAGTTACCTCTCCCCCATCCTCTCCCCTGATCCTGGCTCCCAAGGCAAGCAATTGAGAAGTTACAAATAAAATTCGAAAGGAGAGAAGCTTTGACATCGATTCCAGCAACTGGGATTTCTACTATGTCTTAAAAAAAGTGGCAGATCTGTCACTCAGTTCTTACAGGTTATCCTCCGTGAACTCAGACATGAGCCCTGTGTGTTTATTAAACCCATGGCCTGGCAGAGGAAAGCTGTCTGTCTCTGAACAGCAATAAAATTAATTTTAAAGTAGTTGGTTAAACCCCTTCGTCTTGGTTTAGTGAATTACTGAACACCCGGATAAAGTGTTCAAGCACAGATTCTCATGTCTTGGTACCGGGTGCCTTGCAGACAGCTCTGGTCACTTCAGCAGACACTTAGGGCTCTGGTCTGGCTTTTTCTGGGTGGTGTAGCGTAGCAAAACAGGGATCAGGGTTGGACTCAATGATCCTTATGGGTTTCTTCCAACTCAGTATATTTTGTGAGTCTATGATTCTGTGATGTCCAGATGGATAGACATGTGAGCCGTGTAAATATATATATATGTTAGATTTAATTGTGTGGGACTGGTTTTGCTCTGCAGTGCTCAGTGACAGGTCTTGCCCTTTCTTGTGCCCTTTGGGGTCACCTCCTGCTTATTTGTCCCAATCCAACATGGGGCACCATTTCTTCTCCCCACTTCCAGCCCCACAGTCCTCCATTTCCCCCATCTACGCCCAAGCAGGAGACCCGGGATCAGGAACCAGCATTTCTCTCCAGAAAAACTATCCTGTTTATTTATGTTTCCCTCCTGCCCATGGAGATCCCCCCGACCTCTGAAAGCTGTATGAAGTTATTTGCTCGAGCAAACTGACAGCAGCCTCTGGGCTAAACTTTTGATCCGCCAGTTTTCTGCCGTCTTCAAAAAGCGCCGCAGCGCAGGCACGTGCTCTGCCAGCCGCAGGCAGCAGCGATCCCACGGTGGATGGGACCAGCACAACCAGCTGCAGGCAAGAGGAGCCAGCAGAGGAGGACCTCCACCCTCCTGTAGGGCACATCTGGCTTGTCAGCAAGAGGATGACTGATGTTATCCAGCCCTCGGTGTCCAGGAGTCGGTGTCTCCTTCCTGGCACAGGGGTGGAGGCACCAAAGAAAGCACACAGTGGTTCTGCTGTTGAAGTAAAGCAGTGCTGCAGGGACTTCAGCTTCCTTTAGTGACTCTCTTGGTGTTGTGTCCCAGGAGACCTCCTCCTTCTCCTGCCCCTCAGTCAGGGAAGCAGTAGGAAGATGTCACCCAGTTCTGCCCAGGATGAAATTTTCCAGTGCTTGCTGGCAACACTCCGGCTGACTCTTCTCTTCAGTGAAAGGCATTTTTCAGTGCATATCATCATCTCATATCCTGAGGCTTTTCTATGCACTCACAGAAATGCAAAATATCACACTGACATCAGTGTTGCTGTTTTAACATTTACACCTCTGAGATGAATACCTTAAGACTATGCGACATAGTAGACAAAACTGCAGGGATGGATCCAAACACAGGAGCAAGGAGATGGAGCTGGGAAACTGTAAGGTAAGAAGGCTCAAAGTCTACACTATATAGACAAAATATCCCACCCCAGCTTCACATAGTTATGATTCTGTGAAACCTAGCTCCTACATGAACCAACATAAATGAAACCAGGGGTACTGTGCGTTCACTGGGGTAAAGAAAACCAGATCCATCACCCAGCTGATACTGAGAAGTTACATGCTGCACCAGGGCAGTATAGAATATGTGTATATTCTTCTCTGGACCAAACTTTAGTGTCTGCTGACTTCAGTGCAGCAATCCTCATGGACTGCTGACCTCACAGTCCAGCAAAGAGGAAAAGCTGCCCAAGGGAAATGCTGCATGTGAATAGCAGGCATGCACACCTGGAGACCCACAAGGAAAAGTTTTGCTTGCAGGAATTGAGCACAAGATCAGGTAGAAAGCCATGGTGGAAAAGAACATTGTCCCTCACAGACAAGTGCTCTATAATGAGTGGAATGTGGATGAAAGTCTGTGCAGGTGATCCCCCAGTGGCACCATTCCTGTGAGCACCACAGCAGCACCAGGAAGTCCTGCTGGAATGACCCATGAGGGAAAAAGACAAGAGAGGAAAGGCTGCCTGCTCTGGGGAAAATGTCATCCCTGGTCCCTAAAATGGAGAGAACTTGGATTGGCATCTTGTAGTGACCTTTGCTTGTCATTCTCAGTTGATGCCTTTGAGATGGCCAAATTCTGAAGCCATTTCTCAGTCTTTGATTCTACAGACTATGGAGGCAGATGGGTCTGGCTGGGAAACAAACAAGAACGGCAGCTCTGTCCACAGCTGGCTGTCCAGCTTCACACTTAAGGGTACGATGAGTGGTTTGATTGCCTAAGACACTGAGCATACAAACTCCACACAGGGTTATAAAAGGAGATCAACATATTTGACAAAAAAATGAGCTTTCTCACAATCTCACTGGAGAGTTTTAAGCCAAATTTGGCTGTTCACAGCTGTGCAAGAAAATCTGTAAATCAAGAAGTTACTCCAGGCAAGATTTAAAATGCTCTAATTGCCTGTTGGATTTGTGACAAAAGTACCATGAGAGACAAACTGATTTCAGTACTTCACTGGCATAATTTAGGGAAAAAATTATTTTTCCTTCTGTAACAAGTCATTGTTTCATTAGATTTAGTGTTCAGACTTTTCCCATTAATATTGCAGGCATGTAGTGATAGGACAAGGGGTAATGGCTTCAAACTGAAAGAAGACAAGTATAGGTTAGGTATAAGGAAGAAATTCTTTACTGTGAGGATAGTGAGACAGTAGAACAGGTTGCCCCAACCCTGGAAGTGTTAATGGCCAGGTTGGATGGGGCTTTGAGCAACCTGGTCTAAGTGGAAGGTGTCTTTGCCCATGGCGAGGGAATTGGAACTGAATGGTCTTTAAGGTCCCTTCCAATACTAACCAAACTGTGATTCCATGAGATTAATCCCAGCTCAAGTATTTAATTTCCTATGCTGGGTATTTTATTTCTCTATAATTTTTGGAGAGAGAATTACAAAGCCAAGTTAATCAAGTGCATGTAAATTATGGAAACAGATGCATAAAGCACAGGAGATACTAAATTTGAGCTATTCCAGAAACTTTCAGTTTTGTGCCTGGATATAACCTACTGGCCTCCTTTGAGCTGAATTCTGAGCAAATGCTCACAACTTTCATTCGTAAAAGCCCTGCTTTGGAGAGAAAAAAGCAAAAATAAATTATGGCTTTCAAACATAAAAAAGCAGGAATCAGCCTTGGACATGAGAGTACACAAATCCTTTTGCTGCCTTAACCCTGTATCTGAAATGTGCTCAGTAAGGAGCCATGTTCTGGAAACAGGAAAGAATGAAATTGGATGTTATTCCTCATGCAAATAAGAGCAATAGGGAGAGAATTTTACCTGTTTAGAAAGAAGACACTGACATTTCTATATGTGTTTTGATGGCTTTTCAAAATATTCAGATCACTGGGTGGTCTGACTTGTATTCCCTGCATTGACACGTACCACATTTGGCCCCAGCATCACCAGTGGAGTTGCTGGGGGATGGGTCTTTTTAAAGATAATTTCCTTTTTCAAATATTCTTGAAGTGCAGCTTGTATTAAACTGCGTAATAATTAGATAGTGAAAATGCTCCTATCTAATGCTTAGATTATTACAAGTGCCTGAGGCAATTCTTCAAGGTTTATAACAGACATAGAAATCAATGTTTAATGTCAAAAGTGATCCTGGAAGGTGTTTATTGAGAGTATTTTTTAATATAAAGTGCAAAGATTAAAAAAATGCTTTTTTTCTTAGTTTTGCTTGTAGTGATGACTGGGGGAAAGGTGTGGTATCATCAGGGAAAAGTATTATCATAAAAGCTGGTGTCAAATCTTCTTTTAAGATTCCTGATCCAAAATACCAGTTAAAACCAAAACAAGTCAGTGTATTTAAAGTCAATATCCCTCTGGTTACTCTTACATTACACTGATTTCTTAGAGCTGTTATAAACCAGCAGTAGATACTTTCATCAGTGAAGCTTCATTACTGAGTCCTGTGAGAATCTGCCTTTTCAAGAGAAACTTTCTGCAGTTATGGGCTTAACATCCATTAAAAAAATCTTGTTGCACAACATGGCATGAAGTCTGGTTTCCTGCTGCTAGAACAGTACATTCAGAAGTAGCTGGGACAGCAAAGCCACTTCAGCATCCTCTGCTACCCTTCATTGCCCCGTTTCACCCTTCACCCTACTCTTCCACTCTCCCCTGGGCTTGCAGAAACCTTAAATATCATCTAATTCCAACCCCCTGACGTGGGCAGGGACACCTTGCACTAGTCCAGGTTGCTCAGAGGGCAATCCTGTGTAATCATTTAAATGGCAACCAGTCACTCCAGGCTGTCTGCTCAGTGGCATGAAGTTTACAGAGCTGCCCATTTCCCTGTAGGTATCTGAGCTGACACCAAAGGGACTTGTTTCTTTGCACTGTCCCTGCACATGACCAGGATCACAAGCACATATGGAGTCACTTACACTGGAGAGAGCTATAGCTAAGTGGGGTAATCCCACTTTCCAAAGTCCAAAAATTTAATAGAGATGAAACCCAAGAGACGTTACTGAAATGAAATAAATCTGGGCAGAAATGATTGCAACAGCGTTTGGGGAATGGAAAAACAGTGTATACCCTGACAGATATGGGGTCGAAAAAAGCTTGCTGTCCTCTGGGGAAGCCTGTATGACTTTTCCGGGGCAGGAATAAAGTGAATGATGGCTCCACAAGCCATCACTGCTTGCTTGGACCCCATCCTGAAAGTGCTTGAGCCATACTTGTCTTGTAAAGGGCAGCTTTGGGTGCAGGTGAGCTCCTTGGGGGTTGTGGGAATGGGATGGACACACTGGATCCTGAATGCCTTCCCAACACTTTCACCAGGATGAGGGGAGACTGGGGATGGAGCTCACCCCTTCAGGGAGACTTTGGAGGGCAGACTCTCACCTGAAGCATTCCCAGTTGCTGAACCAAAAATAATTCCTGAGGAGTCATCTGCTTGAGGTCCTTTAGGTTAGTGGCTTCATCCCCTAGAAGCACCCACCTCTCTCCATGGCTGTTAGGGCAGCCTGAGTGACAGACTTGGGTGTGACATTTGCCATGCCTGTGTCCACACTTGGGCAAGGTCTCCCAGCTGTCTGCTCACATCCAAGCTCATGTTAGTAACCCCGGCCCAAGGGATTGAGAAAAAGGCTTCCCAGGGACGATGGCTGTAGGTCAGGGAATACCTTTTATCACACCTAGAAGGGTAGATGAGGTTGTGTTATAGCTAGAAAGGCAGAGGAGGTGCATTGCACCCACACTTTCCTTCAGATCTGAAAGCTGCAGAGCCAAAGGCTCACTGCTGTATGCAATTGCCCCAATTAATCTCATGAAAGGTACTATTTCTTGCCACAAATGTTGCTTCATTCAAATGTTTCACTAAGGACAAGCAGTAACTGCTACTACTACAGTGATGTTTTCAATACAGTGGGAAGATTTCAAGCTCTTCTTACGGCAGTGCAGTCCAAGAAGTATGAGACCCTGACAGTATTACCTACATTTCCCCAGTTGCCACACACTATGCAAACAGAGCTAACTGTGATTTGGGCTCCAGATATCGGCAGGAGCACACAATGGAGAGATCAGAAAATGTTTCCCAGTGGAGGACATCAGGTTAAAATAGAAGAAAAGGCTTGAGGAAGGATGGAGTTTAATATGATTATAGAAGAATCAGAAATTCATGACAGAGGTGTAAATCTCCAGGTATAAATCAGCACAGCTTTATGGATGCTTGTGTTTGCATTAGCCAGGGATCTAGTCCCATGTGCTTGATCAAACACAGTTCGATACAGAGGAATAAGTGTTGCAGAAGTGGGAGAGAGCAGCTTCCTCCTCTGAGGGAGAGCAGGAATGCAAAATATGTCTAAAATAATACACTACCCAAATAGTCTTTCAGTCTTTCCCGAAGGAAAAATACACTTCTCTACAAGGAAAATGCCACATATCTCTCTACAGCCCCAGGAACAGAATGAGGTCACATCTTTCACTAAAACTGAAAGACCAGGGTTTTTTTGGTGCAGTGTTTCATCCCCTTCTTCCAGTAACTAGACATGCCTCTCTGCGGTGGGATCCTGGTATTTATCTTCTTTTGGGCTCCTTACAAAAAAAAAGTTCAATCCTCACTCAATCTAAAGGGCTAAATCCTGCACCACCAAAACAGTGCTGCTATTATGGAGGAAATGGGTTTGCCCCTTTCTTCCACTGGTGTGAGTTGGGAGCAATTCTCTCTAAGTTAAAAGGTGAAAGCTGTCCCACTGACTCTGGATGCGGAAGGGTTTCTTGCATGGGAATGAGGGAAAAGAAGCCAACTTCATAAACCAGATTTTGGTCTCTTTACACAAGGACAATTTGTAATAAACCCTGTGGCTAACATGGAGTTATTGCAGATTTGCACTGGCATGAATGAGGTCAGAAACCAGCCCGGGGTGGCTGGGACAAGGCGGCACGGAGGTGTTGGAGCGGAGAAATTTGGAGTTTGACTTCCTGAAGCCCCTAAACGATCTCAGTGTTGTGATACCCTGCCTTCGATGTATTTTGGGTCAAATTGATGAGTGTCACGGCTCAGGACCAGGCACATCTGACACGGAGAAAGCCACTCAGAGCTTGTTAGAGCGAGCCGGCACTGTGTGCTAATTAGAGCTGTCTGCTCAATGAATTTAGCTTTAACTGCTCACAGAGTGTCTGCAGTTAGATTGGGATTTCCTCAAATTGATTTGTAATTTGAGGTTACTCAATTAATTTTTCCCTTTTTTATTTTTTTTATTATTATTACTTTATTTTTGCTCTCTGCATTAATCGCACAAGCATCTGAGTCCCTGTACCTGCACCCTCCTTGCTCTGACAAGTGCATGATGTTTCCTGGCTGGGTGCCCTCTCCAGCATCACAGCCCCAATTTGGCCACCAGTGGGCCAAACCTCCCAAGATTCACCATCCATTAGGAAGGAGGTTACAAATAAGCAGGATGGAGTAAATTCAAACTTTTTTTTCCTTTTTCTGGGCCACACAAGCCTTGCCCAAGGCATTATTCATAGGAAAATTAGGCTGCTGCAAGATTCACTGGCGGGGTGCAGAATTTAAATAGAATTTTCTTTTGTCCCAGTTACACGCAGTCAGCCTGATTCCATTCCCTATGCTGGTGTAAAGTGGAAGTAATTCCAGTCCTGAGGCTGGGATTTACCACTCACTGGAGGGTCCAGTCCCAGCTCTACAGGGCAGATACCACAGAAGGCACCACGTGGCAGCTGCTCCAGGCAGCTAGTCTGAGCCCTGGTGAGCTGGGTCATAGAATCATAGAGTGGTCTGGGCTGGGACCATGTGCAGAGACATTTTTCCACCAGACCAGGTTGCTCAAAGCCCCATCCAACCTGGCCTTGAATGCTTCCAGGGATGGAGCATCCACACCTTCTTTGGGCAACCTCTGCCAGAGCCTCACCACTCAAGTAGTGAAGAATTTCTTCCTAATATCCAATCTAAACCTGCCCTCTTTCAGTTTAAGCCATTACCCCTTGTCCTATCCCTACACACCCTTCTAAAAGTGTCCTTGCTGCTTGAGCAGCCTCTTCCTTCTGATGTGAAAACTTGCATAGCTGCAATTCAAATTCTTTTTTCAAGCATTTTTCGTGGTCAAGCTTTGAGCACCAGCACATTTGGAGGCAGGGAATGCAGGGAGTGCATGTGTGAGTGCTCTGGAGTCGTGACCCCACAGGGCTAATGTTTCATGGTGTTCATGGAGCAACCAAAGGACCCACTTGCCTTTTCAGTCTTTCAAATCTCTCATTGCTTCAAGGTTCACAGACCAGAATCATTACTCTGTTATGGGAGTTTTGTGCCAGGCAAATCTGGCTGACTCCAGGAAAGTGGTGCTGTCCCAAAACAAGTGATGTGCTCCTAGGAATGTTTTGGTTCTGAGCATCAAACTGTGGCTCCCATTCAACGACATCTGCTTTTGCAGCAGCTGAGCCCAGTGACATCAAGAGCTGAACCTTGCAAGGTAATATGAACCCTTTGCTGGTGCTGCTCAGCCTTGGCCACTTGTTCCAGCACTCAAAACCCAGCCATCTGCTGGGAGGAATATTTGGGGCATCCTGAATTCAATGAACTTCCCTTTCCCCTTAGAATTGTCCTCCAAAATATGTAAAAGAGTCTGGAAATGGTACCAGGCATTACTTGCCCACACAGGTAATATCATTTATGCATCATTTTATCATCATTTATGCACTTAAAAAGGTGCCAACACAAACACTTCTGCAATATTATGGGATTTTCACGACAAAGATGTTTGTTCTGGTTTCTGTACAACTTTGCTCCCAGAGTGGAGAAGAGCCCAAATCTGTTAGTCACTGCCTGTGGCTCTTCCAAGCGGGAGCTCAGACCCAGAGCCAGGCTTCCCTTCTCTTAACTTGAGATTTGCAATCAGAGCAATTCCACTGACTTCAGAGAGCTGCTTCTCATTTCCAAACATATGCTTAGGAATATAATCAGGCTTACAAATCTCCACTGACGGCAAAGATGAGTGCCAGCTTCCCTTAACGAGTAATGCAAAACACTGCTGGGGGGGGTGAGCAGCCTGAGCCTGCTACCCAAAGCTCAACAAACTCAAAACGAGTACAGCCCCAGCTTCCTTCTTGGAAATGAACATTTTTTGAGCAGGTTTGGAAATTTTTGGGTGCTTTGGTGCTGTGAGAACATGATATACCTGCAGAAAGGTGGTCTTTTTTATTGTGGCATTGCCCTGCTGCCTGTGGGATAGGGATGGGCATAGGAGAGGATGGTCTCTGCAAATAATCAAATCCAAGGGAGAAATCATGTGGTCTTCACTAGCAACCCCCAAAGCACAACTCATGGGAGGTGAGAGTTTCTCCCACCCACCTCTGAGCAGCCCATTTCAGCCCCAGATGCCAGCAAAGGACCTCCCTGTGCTCATCCTTGCACAGGAGAAGGCATATCGTGTCAGAGCGAGCAGATGCAGAAATAAGTGGCTTATATAGCTCAGCATCACAGTGCTCCAGACATGTCTCTGCTGACAGGGATCATGGTGATTGTCAATAAATAGATTCATCCACTATGTGGCTGCTGCTGGAGCTGGAGGAAACTTTTGTCAAAGTCTCAGACACCCTGGGCAGGATTTAGCCTGGTGTCTCCATGCCGTGAGCAAAATGTACATAGTGTGGTGGTGGTTAGCAGAGACTGGTGCCACTGGGAGGGTGCTGGGGACACCCGTGTGGTGATGGTAGATGTCACCAAGGGCCTACAGAAGACCAAGGACCAGCAGTTGGAGGTCAAGAGAGGCTCCATGTGGGCAACTCAGAGTCCAACATCATGTAGGTGCTCACATCCAGACACCAGCACTTACAGATCTGATTTAGAGATCTGCCAGTTGTCTCCCTGCCTGTGCTGCCTCTCAGAAGATTATTCTGACCATTTCTGACCACTGTGACTATTTCACTCTTCAATACCTGGTCACTGTTCCCAACCTCCCTGGTAGTGTACAACTCCAGAACAACCAGATGGTCCCACCTTATCTAACATTCATCAAAAAGCCCTATGGAAATGGTAAATCTTCAGGGTAGACCTTAGGAGCAATGGGGTGGCTCTGCATCCAGGACCACTCGTGGGGGTGGATATTCATTCAGTCAAGGTTCGCTGAGGTGGGTGCAGCACTGCTAAGTGCAGCACAGCACCACACAAAATCCATGGCCAAGCTTCCAGCAGGTGCCAGCACATGGGACTGCCTCTCCCTGGCTGTACTGGCACCACATCCCCCAACTGCATTAGGCCAAGCACATCAGCACATCCAGCACGACCAAGACCAGCAGCACCAGGGTCTCAGCTGCGTGACAGGATATCCCACGCATACCTTGGGGCACCCCGTGGCCCCAGGCCCACCCGGCCCTACTGTACATCCCTCTCTGCCCCTCTTCTCTGCAGAGGAAAATGGAAGTTGCCTTTTGTCTGGCAGGGGTCAGACAGAGCCGGTTTGTTCGATAAAGCTTTAACGCTTTGTGAACACGCAGAAAAGCTCAACCCGGGGCCCTTTGACAATCTCCATTGTTTTGCAGCTAAAAAAAAAAAAAAAAAAAAGGAAGGAAAGGAAAAAAAAAGAAAGGCTGGTTCGATTTAAAACACCAAGTTCATGGCATTTCAAAGAGAAATGATACATAGCGTATGGATTTGTGTGATACGGGGAGATAAAGCAGGGAATAAAATGCCAGGCAGGAGCATTACAAATGCTGCTCTCGGGGGTGAGCCTGGTATTTTGCCATCTGATTATTTTAAGAGGTTTCCGTCTCTGCAGCAAAATCTCTGGCATTAGCTTCACATCCCAACTCTCAGCATTTGGGGCAAAGTCTGGGAAAGGAAAAGGTGTGAAAAAAGATGAAAGAATAAGTGATACTTTGCCCTAATGACTAAAGTGCCTGGAAAATGACATGTATATGTGTGTACGGTCCGCTTCAGCCACACTGGGGTTCATTGTCTGCAAAATTCATAAGCCACATAATACATCAGTTGCCAAGCAAAGCTGGGACATGGAAACCCTCCCCACAGTTTATTTAAGCAATAAAATAAAATTTAAATTAAGAAAAGTGGACACCTGAAACAATCATATGAGCTGGCAAGGAGGTCAGCGGATTGAATATTGCATTTATTGAATGTGAGGTTGCCAAAATAAATAACTCAGGGAGGAAAGCAGTAGTCAGGAAATTGAATGTGTTTTTTTGTCTCCGGCGAAGTTTCCCTTGAGTGATTTCCTTTGGAGGCGGCTGCTGCCCGTGGAGCGCATCCCGTTCCTCTGGCTCCAGCGGCAGCCCAGGCACCGGCGACGCGCTCCTCCCAGCCAGCCTCCACCAGGAGAACAAAAATGTGTCGTTTCACTGTCCTTATAATGCACAGAGGAAATAGGATTAGGTCCAAATAGCAGCAAGGTAAGTAGGATTAATGGCTGGCTTAAATAAACTATGCCGTTCCTTACAAGGCTTCTGGATATCGTTTCCGCCTGGTTGTGCTGCGTGCAAGGCAGCGCGTCGCTGTGCCCAAGAGGTGCACGTGGGGATAAGGCTGGGGGGATTGGAAATGTAGACCGCTTTTCAGAGTATTTGCCTTTTATTTTTAATACGAAATATGAATTTTGCCCTTGTGAGACGACGAAACCCTCCGCGGGAGAGGCAGAGAAGGATGGAGGGGTGAAGGGTTGGAAGGACGGAGAGATGGAAGGATGGAGGGATGGAGAGAAGGAGGGATGGAAAGATGAAGGGACGGAGCCTTTGTGAACGCCTCTTGCCCCCTGGCGTCCCCTCGCTGCAAGGACAGCCGGGGCCGGGGGGGCCGGGGAGAGCAGGGAGGGGACCGGGGAGACCGGGGAGGGGACCGGGGGGACCGGGGAGACCAGGGAGGGGACTGGGAAGACTGGGGAGGGGAGCGGGGGTAGGTCGACACCGGCCGTCTCATCGCCTTTTTCCCCAAAACCGTATCCAACAAACCCGGCCAAACCGACACAAGCGACACCCCCGGGCAAAACTTGTTTCTCCCTCCCCAAAACCCATTCCAAAAATAATGAAGATCCTGCCCAGTTCCTCAAAGGCAGTTCAGAAGGAGGAGGGGGGGGTGAAGGAAGAAAGTACAATAAATTTAAAGAGTTGGTTGCTAGGAAGGGAATGTGGGGGCTTATTTGGCATTTCTATCCTCTTTTGCATAGTCTCAGTTTCAGCTGGCAGACCAGGAGCTATGTGGTTGCCTCCATTAAATCTGTTTCTCATTGCAAGCTGACAAGATTTTAAGAAAGGTTCCTAATGACCGATACAGGCTGGCATCTCAGCCGAGTTTTGTAATTAAACGTTACTGAGCAGCGGTAGTAGCTGGGGATAAATGTCAAGGCGCCTTTTTTTCTTTCTTTCTTTTTTTTTTCCCCGCGATTTTCGGAGGAGAGGCTGGATATGTCACACGGAAATTGCAACTGCCAAAACAATCTACCAGGAGCACATCAATAAAAATAACTTCCACATACTTCCCCAGCGAGCCAAGGAAATGACACTTAGTGGCTGTCGGTGCTGAGGATCTCCCAAATTCCCCAAAAAGCTGCAATTACCAACAGCCCCGCAAATGCCCCGTCCCGCTGCGGCAGAACCCAGGGCGCTCAATGCAGCCTGCAGTCGTTAAATTGAATTTTACCGAGAAATGATGCTCGGCTGGCAAATTGACGGTAGGGAAAGAAAAAAAATGGAAAAGGAGAATGTTAAATGCGAGGAATTTCGTGTGCAGGGGGAGAAGTGGCAGGGCAGGAGCTGTGATGACAGTGAGATGCGGGCAGTGGTTGGGATGCTCGCTGCCCTGGGATGGGTGCTCAGGTGGGGATGCCCAGCCGGCCCCGGGCTGACACTCTCTGCCCCAAACCCGCCGTGTTCGGCCCAGCTGAGATCAAACCCATTCAGCCAAGTTGGATGCTGCTTGACTTCCCTTCTTTATTTTGCCTTCCTTGCTTTTCCGCTTGGACTTTCCTTCTTTTCCTCC